>AP025061.1:8185540-8218841 GCA_036186865.1 Eustoma russellianum | reverse complement strand
GCCTTTAAACAGATTATAATCTAAATAGTTCTAGTTGGACCTTCTTTCTGAAAATCAACTTTATCCCTTGTTTTAATAAGGCTGGCGCAGGGGCGTTCATCTTTTTTGGTTATTAACCTCCCCTCCCCCCAAGAACCACATGTGCGAGTTCCCCTGCATACGGCTCAAGTGGCAAAGGCCCCTTTCTGGTAAGTGCTTCGCTGTAGCGAAAGCTTGGCATTCCATCATTGCTGTTCATATCTTTAGCGTCTTCACTTCGTCACCTCGGCTTGGCATTCCATCCTTCAACTCAGCCACTTTATCACCTCGTCACTACTCATTTTAGCTCGGCACCACATCAACTCGGTTCAAACACTTCTTCACTTCGGCGCAGCATACTTCAGCTCAGCTCTTCATCACCTTAGCTCGAGCACTTTACTTCTGTTCTCCTCACCTCGGCTCTGCACCTCATCTCAGCACTTCTTTTATTTCTCCTTCCTCCTCACTTCGGCTCGGCACTTCTTTTATTTCAGCTTGCTCCTCACCTCAGCATGACACCTCGGCTCGGCACTTTACTTCTCCTTTTATTTCTGCACACTATCCTTCAATAATGATCAAACCATTACCTTAGTATTAAATGGATGAAGTTATGCTATGTTCATTTTATCGCATAATGCATGTATTTATGAGAGTAAACATTTTCATGCAAGTTAGAAAAGCATTTTCGACAACTCGCAAACAAATGCATAGGCGTTTAATATCTTAAAATCGAAATGACAATCAAAAATTTATTTGGTTTATGATTTGTAACGTTTTTAATTCTAAGTCTTTCGAAATTTATCAGACACCCAAATGAGGGCAGCAAACAGTTTGGTCTTGGGATAGCAGGTTTCAAAAGGGAAATCTGATCCTTGCACCTTGGACGGCCGTGATTGGTTTAACCCCACAGATCAAATTTTAAAGCAGATCAATTCAGGTTGAAGGGTTGGTTGGCATCGATTTTATTACATTGGCAGATCAAATTCGACGGATTGACATGTCATATTTTTCGCTTGATGGATCGGCTTCTTGTCGGGTTTGGATAGTTGGCGAGTCAGCTTTAAGATTGGTAGGACAGATTTGTATCGGATTCAATAGTTTGCGGGTCAGACGAGTTCGACCTGATCTTGAATACGGAAAGTCTAAATTCAAACCCGTGAAAAATATCTTCAGATTTGTAATAAATTGACATGTCGTATTGGAAATTATCGATCCTAACCCAAGTAAACTAAAAGAGAAATCCTAAAACTATAACAGAATATATGAATTCACGATATGAATTTCATAGTAACGATACATAAAAACATGTTGCAATTGCAAGGGTAAAGGGTTACACATAAATATAAAAAAAAATAAAATTCATATGGACAGTTAGTGAACAAAAAATATGTACATAAGTAATGTAAGTTCCGTGACACTCACTCTATAGGAGGCTGAATAGATGTTAGACAATTTTTCAATTTTTCTCGGTTTTGTTCAAAACAACTCAAATACTACTTTTTAAAATAAGAAAGAAGAAATGAGAAATAATAAATGGAGACACAATATTTAGAATGATTTGAATCACATTTATTATACTCTACGACCACTTTGTTTCCAAAGTGGATCCCATTCGGATGGAAGGCTTCGTAGGACTTTCTGTACCTTTTCCTGCGTGGTAAAAGCTTTACCAAGAGACTCAAGAGAGTTGTAAATGTTAGTCAAACGAAGATCCATATCAACAATAGACTCATTAGGCAATAATTTAAACGACTCAAGTGTGGACATAAGCATGTTGATTTTTTACTCTTTTACTTGACTCGTGCCTTCGTGTTTCATTTCTAGTATCCTCCACATTTCTTGTGCACTCGAACAGTTTGACACATAGCTAGACTCACTTTTACTTATTCCGTTTAGAAGCAATTGCATAGCCCTAGCATTCATACTAAGTTTCTTTTTATCATCACTCGTATATTCTTGTCTAGTTTTAACAACTTCTAATGTGACTCCGTCTACGGTGGATACCTTAGATGGGACATAAGGACCATCTTCAATGATTGACCAAAGATCTATATCTATAGGCATAAGAAAAAGCTTCATTCTAAGTTTCCACTGAATAAACGACTCACCGTCAAAAAGTGGAGGCCTTTGGCTCGACATACCTTCTTGCTCGGTTTTGAGATTTGTGGATGCCATCTCACTGAATCGTTGGATTCCTTGAAGTGAGTGTTCCTGCGCTCTGATACCACTTGTAGGATCTGCGAGGCACCACTAGAAAGGAATGGGTGGTTGAATAGATGGTGCGGAAAGTGTGGTTTTTAAAATTTCTTTAAACTTGAACAATTCAACTTCTGAAAACAGATTTTGTTTTCAGGACCAGTTTTAAAACGTTTTTAAAACTAGGTTAGAGGTCTCCAAAAATTATGAAATTTTAAGAGAACTTAGCCTCAGATGTTATGAGGGTCCCCTAAAAATTTCAAATTAAAATTCAACCTTTAACCCCTTCAAAAACCGTTGGTACTCAGATTGCTCGAATCTGCCAGAAACGATAGATGGTTTTGAAAAATTTATTCCTATTTGTGTGAACGCTCACATGATCTGAAAATTTGACCACTAACTCCTTATAAACTATATTTAAGTGGGTTGAAACAGTTTTGCAAAATTCTTTTGGGAAGTAGGTCAACTACAATCAAAGTCTCAACCTTTGCAAGTCTGAAAATCAGACTGCACTAGTCTCATAACTTTTGATGTTTGATTGACTTATACTTATCCAAAAGGGTTGAAACTTGTGCCAAATTAACCCTAGAACGTGTGAGTATATTTCTGGAAATTTTCGTGATTTTTGAAATTCGTTAACTATTTTTACGAATGCGAACAAGAAGGGTAATCAGTGCAGTAACTGGAAAGTAAATGCTGAAAGTAAATTGCACCAAGATTTTTATACTGGTTCGGTTATAAACAACCTACTCCAGTCTTCAAGGAACACCTTCCTTGGTTCACACTAATCACACACACACAACACACCTTACAACAGGGTTGATAGAGTTACACCTAACTCCAACCCTTTACAAACCTTGTATGACGAGTACAATTCACACGAACATCACCACCTCGCAAGAATGAAGATTGATCACACCTTGATCAATCTTTTAAAAAGATATATAATGAGCTAGGCTTTTTGATCACTTTGATTTGCAATGCTTGTACTTGTTTTGTTTGCTCTCTTCTCTTTCCTTCTAATGTGTATGGCCGTCCCCTAGGTGGTGCCTCCCCCTCTTGAAAATTATCTTCTAAGTCCTTGGGAGGATGTAAGACATCATTGTGACAAGGTCTTGCTTACTTGGCATCTTCTTATTGAATGATCATTTAGTCTTCGCTTACTTGGCACCTTCTTATTGATGAATGTTGTCATCATGGATGACTTGGAAAAATCTGAGAATTACACTTAAACATGTGCCAAAATCATCACAAAATAACTTCCATAAATCATAAGATATATCACGTAAATTGCAAGACATCAAATCTTTCCCAACTAAGGCAAAAATTCGGCCATACTATGATATTGCCATGCTGAAAATTCAACATGTGCATCATTCCATTTTATTCAAAATAATGTCAAATTTTCTTGATTTTTTTCTTTATAAAATGAATCACCAATTTATGGTAATTATTCCTATCACATGAGAAATGAATATGGACACTTTTTAGCTCATATATTCGGCCACACCATGTCTTCACACATGCTGAAAAATTTTCAGCATGTGTGATATATAAAATATCACACTTTATTAGTTTAAAGAATATTTAAATCATTTCCATTTCTTCTTCCAATCAATCACACAATAAAAGATGACAAGTTATATCACATTTAAGTCACAAAATCGGATAGCTTGTTGTAGTATGCTGAAATTTTCAGCATGTGATATAAGAGAGACAAACTTTGAATTCTTACCATTTGTAGCTTCTCTCTTTAATTCACCAACACTGTATAATTGATCCTTGACCAATCAATATGCCAACAAGGCTCCAAATAAGCTCCATCTCAGCTGTAGGTGGCGTTGGATATGTATGTACATGTGCTGAAATTTATTTTTGCTAACTTTGTGAAATAATGCACATTTAATAATACACACATGTTATATTCCAATCAGACCTTAATTTAATTTTCTAGAACACTTTAAGATGTACATCATATGTAAAAAGTGTCTAGATACGTGTCACATGATGTACCAAAAACGTTCCATGTGTTGTGTGCGTAGAAAACCGAATTTTTGATATTTATCGATTACCCGATTTTTCTCTAATTTAAATTCCAAATTTTGCACATGTTATATATATTATGTTATACATAATATATATAATATATACTTTAAATCTCAGCACTTGGCTGGTCTAAATTGGTACCATTAACATGTGACAAAATTAAACTTGGAAGCTTCACATTTTGGCCTTAATGTGGGGTGATTTGTGTGTGCCAACATGGAAAGTATTTTTGGCTGAATATACAGTCATGTGCACGAAATTTATATGAAATTTTGGAGTATAGGGGCTGGTCATCTATTTATGGCAAGTACGTGACACGTTGGCGAAGTTTCGGTATTCGCCCGATACGACAATATTCGGTTTAGTACCTTTTATCGTGTCATATTTAATTTGTCATCACCATATCTTATATCATATGATATAAGACCTGAATATACTCATAAATATGAGTTAAGTATAGTGGTGTGACGTTAACGTACGTACGTATAATATATAACGTGTCGGTAGTACGTTGGAATACATGTGTATGTGTCTTTTCTTAAAAAAATCTGAAAATATATGTAATATATGTATTTGTGGCGTGTATAATTAAGAGGGGAGGAGGAGAAAACTTTCCTTCCTTAGCCTTGTTGCCTTTGTGTCTTTTCCAAATGTGGCTTCCTTTAATGAACTACTTAGTTTAATAAACTAAGTACTTCACTTAATGAACTAGTTTAGTTCATTAATGGTGGCACCTGAAAATAGTATAAACACAACAAATGTTTGCCATATGATGTAAGCTTTAACGCTTCATGGATCGTTAGTCCGGGAACATTATATATAAGCTAAATAAGGCAAGTAATAGCAAAGTATCATGCAAACATGTACACGTTTGTATATATATCATGCATTTAAGTCACTTATTTTGAAATCACTCAAACCCCCTTTTCTCTACAATCTCCCCCTTTTGATGATTTTCAAAATAACTTATGCACATGATTTAAATGCTATCGCTCCCCCTTGAAACATGCACAAATTTGAAATTTGAATTTCAAATTTCAAATCCGGCTCCCCCTTGATTTGTGCAATTAGTATCAATTAGTCTCTCTCTCCCCCTTAAATCATGCTTTTCTCTCCCCCTTTATTTTGGAAAGTAAATCAAAAATTCCTGTCAACAAGGAAAGAAAATCAAATCACGTCAAATCAAATCATATCAACGGGAATCATGCCTAATTTAGAACGAAGAGATTCATACGTGGCTTGATTTAAGGCTTTTGTAAAGATATCTGCTACTTGTGCTTCTGTGCGTACGTGATCTATGACGATATCACCATTGTTTACGTGATCACGAAGAAAGTGATAGTGTACTTCTATATGCTTAGCCTTAGAATGTAATACGGGGTTCTTAGACAAGTTAATTGCACTCATACTATCACAATATATAGGAATTTTATTTACGGTAATTCCAAAGTCCGAAAGTTGTTGTTTTATCCACAACAACTGTGTGCAACAAAGGCTAAGTGACATGTACTCAGCCTCAGTAGTGGACAAAGCAACACTTGCTTGCTTTTTGGAAAACCATGAAATGAGTGAATTTCCTATAAATTGGCAAGTTCCGCTCGTGCTTTTTCTATCTATTTTGCAGCCACCATAATCTGCATCAGTGTAAGCATGTAAGTTAAATGTAGAATCCTTATCGTACCAAATTCCTAAGGTGGGCGTGTGCTTAATATAGCGGAATATTCTTTTTACCGCATTATAGTGAGACACCTTAGGTTGACTTTGAAATCGTGCGCACATGCATACACTAAACATAATATCAGGCCTACTAGCAGTTAGATATAGCAAAGAACCTATCATAGATCGATATAAGCCATTATCAACGTCTTTACCATGTTCGTCTTTGTCTAATTTAGTAGTGACACTCATAGGGGTGGGGGATGGTTTCAAATTTTCAAAGTTAAACTTTTTAATCATGTCATTTATATATTTTGCTTGACTTATGTGAATCCCTTTACTCGTTTGCTTAATCTGCAAGCCAAGAAAATAATTTAGTTTACCAACCATAGACATTTCAAATTCAGATTTCATGCAATTTTCAAAATCTTCAACAAGTCTATGTGAGGTAGAACCGAAAATAATGTCATCAACATAGATTTGGATAATAAGTAAATCCGATTTATCTTGTTTCAAAAATAGTGTACTATCTATAGTACCTCGTTTAAAATTATTTTCTAAAAGGAAAGTAGCAAAACGATCATACCATGCTCTCGGTGCTTGCTTTAGGCCGTATAGTGCTTTCTTTAGTTTGTACACGTGATCGGGATGTTTCAAATCTTCAAAACAGGGTGGTTGCTTCATGTATACTTCTTCTTGTATAAATCCGTTTAGGAATGCACTTTTTACGTCCATTTGATATAATATGAAATCTTTCATGCAAGCAATAGCAAGTAATAGTCGTATAGCTTCTAAACGTGCTACGGGTGCAAATGTTTCATCGTAGTCAATTCCTTCTTCTTGATTATAACCTTGAGCTACAAGTCTCGCTTTATTTCTAACAACCTTTCTTTCTTCATTCATTTTATTCCTAAACACCCACTTTGTGCCTATTATAGTCTTATCTTGTGGTCGTGGCACTAAATCCCATACATCGTTTCTAACAAATTGATTAAGTTCATCATGCATAACATCACACATTTTTGGGCTCAATTTTAGAAATCAGAGCATGAAATTCATTTATTTCGTCCGATGTAATTCTTCTACGTGGTCCCACACTGTGAGTGAGGTCGCCTATGATGAGATCATGTGGGTGATCTCTATGCCATCTTGGTTGATTAATTTCTATGTTATCATGCATTTCTATATGATCATGCATATCTAGTGTGTCATTCATATCATGCATATCAAAAGAACTATCATCTTCATTTAACACGGGTTTCAATTCAAAGTCATCGTTATATTCATTATCTTTATCAATCTCACCAAATTCATTGAATTTCACATGAATAGATTCCATGATTTGTCTAGTGAGAGGATCATAACATCTATATGCCTTCGAATTTATAGAATATCCAACAAAAATACACTCAATTGATTTGGATTCAAATTTATCTAAATTATCTTTTGCATTTAAAACAAAACATTTGCATCCAAACACACGAAAATAGTCAATCTTAGGCATGAGATCATTCAAAATCTCATAAGGCGTCTTGTTTATTTTCTTTCTTATAGATAGGCGATTTATAATATAGCATGCACAATTTACGGCTTCCGCCCACAGAAATCTAGGCAATTTATTTTCGCATAACATAGTTCTAGCGATTTCTTGTAATGTGCGATTGTTTCTTTCTACTACTCCATTTAATTGTGGAGTTCTAGGTGGAAAAAACTCATGCTTAATTCCTTTTTCTTCGCAAAACGAAATCATCTCTTGTTTTTAAACTCACCGCCTCTATCGCTTCTTATCTTTTTCACATTTACACCGTATTGATTTTCAAGTTGTTTAATCAATTTTGCAATCTCAACGGCGCTATCATCCTTATGTGCAAGAAATAAAGTCCAAGTATAACGAGAAAAGTCATCAACAATCACGCATGCATAGTGGCGCCCACCAAGGCTTGTAGTGCGACTAGGACCAAACAAATCAATATGAAATAGTTCTAAGATTCTAGTCGTGCGTATTTCATTTTTAGGCTTAAGTGACTCATGTGTTTGTTTGCCTTTTATGCAAGATTCACACAACTGAAAGTTGTCTAAATCAAGTGTAGGCCATCCTCGTACTAGGTTCTTTCGTTGAAGTTTTTCTAGTGTGGAAATGACAATGTGTCCTAAACGTTTATGCCATAAATTCACATTGGGTTCATTTGACATAAAACACTTAACTTTAGCATCTACTACATCATCCATAGAAAGCATAAAAATATTACCTTCTCGTTTTCCTTTTAAAACGGTTCTCCATTTTTATTTATTATGTTGCAATAAGGGTGAGTAAAACACACGTTAAAACCATTGTCAACAAATTGAGAAATGCTAAGAAGATTGTAGGATAAGTTGCTTGCCAAAAATACGTTGGAGATTTGGAGTGTGTTTGGATTTCCAATCGTACCTTTTCCGATGATCTTGCCTTCGTTGTTGTCTCCAAAGGTCACGGATCCGCCTTTTGTGACCTTCTTTAGTTTGGTGAATAGGCTCGGGTCACCCGCCATGTGTCTCGAGCATCCACTATCAAGGAACCACTTAATAGATGTATCTTTCGATGTGTGGGCTCCCTGCAATGTGCAAAGATGATTTAGGTACCCTTTTAACTTTGGGTCCTTTCGAGTTAATTACTCACCTCTTGGTAAAAGTACCTTTCGGTACCCATACTTGGGTGATCCTTCTCGGTCTATCAAATGGCAAGAATGTAGATGAAGGTGCGATATAGTAGATATGTGGTGCATGCACTTTGGGCCTTTACCCAAGGACTCCTCTATACTTATTGAATGAAGGACGTTTTTGATATGTCCTTGTGTGTGTGTGCGTAGTGCGTGGATGATATGAATTTCGTGTATGAATTATTCTTCTCTTTTCATATCTATATGGTACAACGTTATATTTCACATGATATGAAGATGAAGTGGGGCGTGATGAGGAAAGGGGTGGCTTTTGCGTCATCTTAGATGCCACTTGAGGCTTAGGGGTGTCTACTTTCTTAGACACAACAAACTTGGTTGGTTTGGTTGATACTTCATTAGTATCAACGTATCCCAGTCCAGTTTTGTCGCTGTCATGCTTTTGTGATAATATAATGCGATGCAGCATGTTGGACCCCGTATCAAACTGTTTCATCATTTTCTCTAAATCGGTATTCCTTGATTTCAAATTTGAAATCTCGGATTTCATTTCATTATTTTGAGTGGTCAATGATGAAATTTCTGTCTTTAATGCAGTAATGACACATTATGACTCTTTCTTTGAATCGCTTAATTGAGCGACAAGATTCTCGTTAGAAGATTCTAACAGTTTCTTGTCTTCAATTAATCGCTTCTTTTCCTTAGTGAGAGTCTTAGTGAATTTGTGCAATTCTAAATACTGACTGAAAAGATCATCATGAGAAGGTTCAGAGTCAGAGTCAGAATCAGATGATACCTCATTAGATGCTTTGGATGCAAAGCATACTTGTGCAGTCTCCTCTTCGGTCTCAGTTTCAGAATCCGATGAATCACTCCAGCTGGAGGCCTTTAGAGCATGTTTCCTTTGTTTGGGTTCTGAGACGAGTCTATTTTTGTTCCGCTCCTTGTCGAGTATTTAGTAGTTTGCTTTTCTTTATTGGGGCAATCATATGATAAGTGTCCGAGTTTGCCACATTCATAACATTTAACGTCTTTATCATTTGACTTGTTTTTATTTCTCTTGGTTGTAGTGCCCTTATTTTTGTTTTTGAATGACCTTCTCATAAATTTCCTTAAGCCTTTAGCTAATAGAATTAGGTCATCATTATCCGTTTCAGAATCACTATCATCTACGTGATCGGAGGGAGGGGAGACGTATTCATTTGATTTAAAAGCAATAGCTTTACCTTGTTTAAATGACTCCGATTTCCGTATGGTGAGTTTATTTTCATAAACTTTAAGTGATCCGATTAATTCTTCCATCTTTATTGACTTAGTTTCCTTGCTTTCTTCTATAGCGGTCACTTTAGGATCCCATTCGGATGGAAGGCTTCGTAGGACTTTCTGTACCTTTTCCTGCGTGGTAAAAGCTTTACCAAGAGACTCAAGAGAGTTGTAAATGTTAGTCAAACGAAGATCCATATCAACAATAGACTCATTAGGCAATAATTTAAACGACTCAAGTGTGGACATAAGCATGTTGATTTTTGACTCTTTTACTTGACTCGTGCCTTCGTGTTTCATTTCTAGTATCCTCCACATTTCTTGTCTCGAACAGTTTGACACATAGCTAGACTCACTTTTACTTAATCCGTTTAGAAGCAATTGCATAGCCCTAGCATCCTACTAAGTTTCTTTTTATCACCACTCGTATATTCTTGTCTAGTTTTAACAACTTCTAATGTGACTCCGTCTAGGTGGATACCTCAGATGGGACATAAGGACCATCTTCAATGATTGACCAAAGATCTATATCTATAGCCATAAGAAAAAGCTTCATTCTAAGCTTCCACTAAATAAACGACTCACCGTCAAAAAGTGGAGGCTTTTGGCTCGACATACCTTCTTGCTCGGTTTTGAGATTTGTGGATGCCATCTCACTGAATCGTTGGATTCCTTGAAGTGAGTGTTCCTGCGCTCTGATACCACTTGTAGGATCTGCAAGGCACCACTACAAAGGGGGGGTTGAATAGATGGTGCGGAAAGTGTGGTTTTTAAAATTTCTTTAAACTTGAACAATTCAACTTCTGAAAACAGATTCTGTTTTTAGGACCAGTTTTAAAACGCTTTTAAAACTAGGTTAGAGGTCTCAAAAAATTATGATATTTTGAGAGAACTTAGACTCAGATGTTATGAGGGTCCCCTAAAAATTTCAAATTAAAATTCAACCTTTAACCCCTTCAAAAACCGTTGGTACTCAGATTGCTCGAATCTGCCAGAAACGGTAGATGGTTTTGAAAAATTTATTCCTATTTGTGTGAACGTTCAAATGCTCTGAAAATTTGACCACTAACTCCTTGTAAACTATATTTAAGTGGGTTGAAACAGTTTTGCAAAATTCATTTGGGAAGTAGGTCAACTACAATCAAAGTCTCAACCTTTGCAAGTCTGAAAATCAGACTGCACTAGTCTCAGAACTTTTGATGTTTGATTGACTTATACTTATCCAAAAGGGTTGAAACTTGTGCCAAATTAACCCTAGAACCTGTGAGAATATTTCTGGAAATTTTCGTGATTTTTGAAATTCGTTAACTATTTTTACGAATGCGAACAAGAAGGGTAATAAGTGCAGTAACTGGAAAGTAAATGCTGAAAGTAAATTGCACCAAGATTTTTATACTGGTTCGGTTATAAACAACCTACTCCAGTCTTCAAGGAACACCTTCCTTGGTTCACACTAATCACACACACACAACACACCTTACAACAGGGTTGATAGAGTTACACCTAACTCCAACCCTTTACAAACCTTGTATGACGAGTACAATTCACACGAACACCACCACCTCGCAAGAATGAAGATTGATCACACCTTGATCAATCTTTTACAAAGATATATAATGAGTGGTGGTCTATATCAAGCCTATTCAAGATTGAAAGATATGAATACAATAGGCTTACAAGAAGAGAGAAAGAAAGAGAATGTAGAAGAAGAAGAGCTAGACTTTTTGATCACTTTGATTTGCAATGCTTGTACTTGTTTTGTTTGCTCTCTTCTCTTTCCTTTTAATGTGTATGGCCGTCCCCTAGGTGGTGCCTCTCCCTCTTGAAAATTATCTTCTAAGTCCTTGGGAGGATGTAAGACATCATTGTGACAAGGTCTTGCTTACTTGGCATCTTCTTATTAGATGATCATTTAGTCTTCGCTTACTTGGCACCTTCTTATTGGATGAATGTTGTCATCATGGATGACTTGGAAAAATCTGAGAATTACACTTAAACATGTGCCAAAATATTCACAAAATAACTTCCATAAATCATAAGATATATCACGTAAATTGCAAGACATCAAATCCTTCCCAACTAAGACAAAAATTCGGCCATACTATGATATTGCCATGCTGAAAATTCATCATGTGCATCATTCCATTTTATTCAAAATAATGCCAAATTTTCTTTGATTTTTTTCTTTATAAAATGAATCACCAATTTATGGTAATTATTCCTATCACATGAGAAATGAATATGGACACTTTTTAGCTCATATATTCAGCCACACCATGTCTTCACACATGCTGAAAAATTTTCAGCATGTGTGATATATAAAATATCACACTTTATTAGTTTAAATAATATTCAAATCATTTCCATTTCTTCTTCCAATCAATCACACAATAAAAGATGACAAATTATATCACATTTAAGTCACAAAATCGGCCAGCTTGTTGTAGTATGCTGAAATTTTCAGCATGTGATATAAGAGAGACAAACTTTGAATTCTTACCATTTGTAGCTTCTCTCTTTAATTCACCAACATTGTATAATTGATCCTTGACCAATCAATATGCCAACAAGGCTCCAAATAAGCTCCATCTCAGCTGTAGGTGGCGTTGGATATGTATGTACATGTGCTGAAATTTATTTTTGCTAACTTTGTGAAATAATGCACATTTAATAATACACACATGTTATATTCCAATCAGACCTTAATTTAATTTTCTAGAACACTTTAAGATGTACATCATATGTAAAAAGTGTCTAGATACGTGTCACATGATGTACCAAAAACGTTCCATGTGTTGTGTGCGTAGAAAACCGAATTTTCGATATTTATCGATTACCCGATTTTTCTCTAATTTAAATTCCAAATTTTGCACATGTTATATATATTATGTTATACATAATATATATAATATATACTTTAAATCTCAGCACTTGGCTGGTCTAAATTGGTACCATTAACATGTGACAAAATTAAACTTGGAAGCTTCACATTTTGGCCTTAATGTGGGGTGATTTGTGTGTGCCAACATGGAAAGTATTTTTGGCTGAATATACAGTCATGTGCACGAAATTTATATGAAATTTCGGAGTATAGGGGCTGGCCATCTATTTATGGCAAGTACGTGACACGTTGGCGAAGTTTCGGTATTCGCCCGATACGACAATTTTCGGTTTAGAACCTTTTATCGCGTCGTATTTAATTTGACATCACCATATCTTATATCATATGATATAAGACCTGAATATACTCATAAATATGAGTTAAGTATAGTGGCGTGACGTTAACGTACGTACGTAAAATATATAACGTGTCGGTAGTACGTTGGAATACATGTGTATGTGCCTTTTCTTAAAAAATATGAAAATATATGTAATATATGTATATGTGGCGTGTATAATTAAGAGGGGAGGAGGAGAAAACTTTTCTTCCTTAGCCTTGTTGCCTTTGTGCCTTTTCCAAATGTGGCTTCCTTTAATGAACTACTTAGTTTAATAAACTAAGTACTTCACTTAATGAACTAGTTTAGTTCATTAATGGTGGCACCTGAAAATAGTATAAACAAAACAAATGTTTGCCATATGATGTAAGCTTTAACGCTTCATGGCTCGTTAGTCCGGCAACATTATATATAAGCTAAATAAGGCAAGTAATAGCAAAGTATCATGCATATATGTACACGTTTGTATATATATCATGCATTTAAGTCACTTATTTTGAAATCACTCAAACCCCCTTTTCTCTACATGTTCATCAATTAGAATTTCATGAGTTAGAAGATTTTCAGACAATTTATCAAGATTAAGGGTCTTGAGATTTTTAGACTTGGTGATGTCAGTCACTTTGAGTGTCTATTCTCTTGGGAAAAGGTTGTGAGGTTTTCAGACAAGGTATTTATTTGATATAACCTTGTCAACCATGGAAAGTTGATTTACTATACGGGTGAATTAGCCGATAGCCTCCTCAATCTTTTCACCACTCTTTACACCGAACATTTCGTATTCCTTCATGAGCATAAGTCTTTTAGCCATTCTCACTTGTTCAGTCCCTTCATGTATCATTTCTAGCCTTTTCCATGCTTCATGGGCTGTTTTGAAGACCTTGAAGTCTTATAAGCTCGGTAGTGGTTAGGGAACTTGAGAGAATATCAAATGCATTTCCATTTACAGCAAAATTTATCTTCTTTTCATCAGTGTAATCATCCGCATCTTTGAACATGGATTCACCTTTTGAGTTTGTAATCATAAAAACTTCAATTTCATTGAGAACATCTCTCCATATGTCAAATCCGCAACCTTTCAAATGATTTATCATTCTAACTTTCCACAAAGAATAGTTTTGAGCATCAAACAATAGGAGCTTTGGTGTTTGAGGCTGAGAATAAGGTGGTTGGTTTGGAAGTTGAGCTGTAAAATGAATAGGTTGTCATTGCCATGATCTTTAACTTTGCTACTTGCAAAAATTGACCAAGCAATCAAGGTTAGGCTTTGATACCAATTACAAGGTTCGTGACAATCACTCTAGAGGTGGGGTGAATAGAGTGTTAAGCGATTTTGCGGAATTTTCTCGGTTTATCTCACTCCAACTCAAAAACTCTCCAAATCAAAAGAAAGAGATGAGAGATAATGAATGAAGACACACAATATAGAGTGGTTTGAATCTAAATGATTTTATTCTATTACCATTTCATTTCTAAAGTAGATTTTCAACAACAACTCTTCTTATTACTTTCAATATGAACAACAACAACAACAACAACAAATACTTACACTAACAACTAGTGTAAGTAACAACAACACCACCAGCTTCTTACAAAAACGCACTCTGTGCAACAACAACACCAGCAATAATTAAAAACAAGTTTGTGCTTCTTCACAACTCCAACAAAGTTCTATCAAAGAACTTTCACAAGGGGATTTTTGGGAAGTAGTGGGGGTTACACTTTCTAGGTAGTCTAAACACAAGCAAGAGAAAGAGATCAAGTATGTATAGTTTCTCTTGTGTTAGACTTGTACTCTCACAATTTACAACAATGAAGAACAAGCAATAAGAGCTTAACAAGCCTTAAGCACTTTCGCACAATTGAGAGCTTTTTACAATAATGAAAAATGAAATTTGAGGAGTATGAAAATGTATGTATGCCTCATCTGAGCTTCTTCAATATATAGAGGATGTGAGCCACATTTTTGAATCCTCCCTCAAGTCTTCAACTCAATCAAAAGTCATGACAATGTCCAAATAGTCTTTAGTCACCCTATAGTTGGATTTGATGCTTCATAACTACCATAGAATATCTTAGACATATTCAGAATGTTAGGAAATCAACGAGCTTACTACTATTGTTATGCCCCGCACCCTCCGTGGAGTAATTTAAGGATAAAAGAGATTAAATGGGATTGATGATCATCAATAGTAATGAATAAAGAATTAAGTAATAGAATTAATGGGAATTAATTGAAAGGATTAAATTTTAGAATTAAGTAGTATTTAATTTTGGGAATTAAATATTAGAAATTAATCCTTTAAGATAAATAAGTAAGAGGATATAATTTAGAAACTCCAAATTCCATCCCTTCCCATATCAAAACTGACAAGACGTCAGTTTCTCCTTATTTCAGAAGAAACCGACGCCAAGCCCCTCCTCTTCCCATAGGCGTTTTTCATCTTCTCTCCAGCCCTAGGTGAAGGTCCTTCAAGATCCTCAATCCAATCTTCGTCCGTTCTTCGTTTCTTCTTCAAGTAATCAAAGGCAAGTAATCATCTTATAAGTTCTTACGTTTTGCGAAAAGAAAAAAAAGGCCTATTATTGATATCAAAATTGGATCACCATGCAGTAGTTTTCTTTCCGTGGATCTATATGTGATTTATGCGTTTCGGTGTTGCTAATTTGGCCATTATATGTTGGAAATCATTTTGTGGTTGTTGATTACTTGAGATCTTGCAAATCCCTACCCCGTGAATCCCTTCTTGATGTGACTTCATTGTGGTATAGGGTTTGGGGGTGAAAAGGTGAGAGTTTTGGGGTTTTGTTGATGAATGTTGTGAGTTTTAGGATTGAATCCTTGTGTGTAAGTTAAAGGTGATGTTTTTGGTAGATTAAGAGTGGATTGATAGTGAAGATTAGGCTTGGAACGGTTGGAAGAAAGTTGGAAAACGTTTGGTTAAAGATCTGCAGTTTCTGTAGAAATTCGCAGAGAAAATTTCTAGAGAAAAGCTGACATCGATCGATCGATGTCAGAGTTCTAAGTACATCGATCGATCGATGTCTAATGGTTGAGAGATCGATGTGTCTCAGTAGTTTATAGATCGATCAATGTATAAGGGGTTGAGAGTTCGATGTTCTCTGATGGACATCGATCGATCGATGTGAGGGTTCGAAGTCACTTCGACCGATCGATGTAGGAAAAATTGAGAGATCGATGTTCTCTGATGGACATCGATCGATCGATGTGAGGGTATGAAGTCACATCGATCGATTGATGTGAGGGTATGATGTCCATCAGTTTTGTGGGAAAATAGGGGAAGAAAGAGGGAAGCTAGAGGACTCTTTGGGTGACCTTAAGGACTTCTTAGGACTTAATTGAGGTTAGTCTAAGTCTTGGGAACATGACTTAGGTTGATGATTCAAATGTGATGATTTCGTGGGGTATTCGCATCGGATTTCAACGTGAATGATTTAAGGGGTTAGAAATGAACGATTGGGGTCTTACAAAGTTCAATGGAGGAATATGAGGGTTTTCACATTAGCCTCTGAGTTCTAGAATCGACGTTTAAGTGTTGATGACCAGCGTGAAGCATAAGCCCGAATGTGTAAGTGGGGTGAGTCTAGTGTGATTGATTGATATTGAATGTGACTTGAATTATGTGAACGAAGAACGTGATTGAAATGAGGAGTCTTGCATCATGGCACTTGCATCTGCATAATGTTTTGAAAAGAGATGTGCCTCGGCGCAGGGCATAAAGTTTGCGAAAATGGCTGCAATGTTACACGGGATGGAAATATAAGCCGTGGTGCATTGCAGGGTATAAAGTTGACTGTAATGTTACACGAGATGGAAATATAAGCCGTGGTGCATTGCAGGGTATAAAGTTGACTGTAAGGTTACACGGGATGGAAATGTAAGCCGTGGTGCCTTACAGGGTATAAAGTTGGCTGTAATGTTACACGGGATGGAAATGTAAGCCGTGGTGCATTACAGGGTATAAAGTTATGTGACCCGACATTGTTACATGCATTGCACTGTTTTGAAAAGAAATTGCATACGCATTTGTGACTGTGTAGTATAGTGCATATTTTGTCATGCATCACGCGAGTCGTTATGTTATGATTGGTTGTTACTAGTTTGTCGCTGAACTGCTAAATGTGTATGAGTTATGGTTCTTGTTTTCGTATGCTACTATTCTATATTTTTTTGAAGTTATACAAGACATGTGCCCCACCAATCCCTTGAATTATATATTACTCATGTCTTGCCATGTGTTGATCCCGTATGTCTTATAAGCGGGTTACTTGCTAGCGTTTTTCGCTAAGGGTACTACCTTTGTGATGCAAGAGAACCTGAGTACGATATGATCTTCATAGAAGATGACGGCGAGTGGGCTGAATGGGATGCGTAGTGCATGTTGAGAGTTGTCATAGACTATTTCTTATGGTTTCAGTTTTCCTAGATCCTTTGAAGATTAGATGGCTGCGTCCATGAACAAATTATTGATAGTCACTTTATCTTTTGACGTACTGCTTTGATGGTTTGGAGTTAATAGATATATGTTTCTGCACTTATTTCTCTTACGTCATTGATCATTTGTATTCGAGAGATGAGACGTCTTGTAGTCTTCTCAGTAAGCTACGACGGGTGTACCGATTCGGATTCCGTTGTCCGGGTCGGGGCGCTACAGGTGGTATCAGAGCATAGGCTTCAGATCTACCTCGGAGACCTAGGTTATGTCATGTAGAGTCTTAAGCTATGATTTCGACCTTAAGCTGATCTTTAGGTCTAAGTACATGATCTTAAGTTGAAGTTTGATTTGGTTGGGTGTGCGCGAGCGCGATAAAACTTAATCCACTCGGTTTATTTTCTTTTAGTTAAGAGTTCCGCTTTGTACAACATTCATGGACCCCCAAGACTTACTTCTGGAACTGCTAGATACTAATAAGTGTGATCTTGTAGAAAATGCCTCCTCGACGTGATAACCAAGGAAACGGTGGCAATAGGAACGATAACCCTCCACCACCACTACCACCACCAGTCCTAGTACCTCAGGCGCTGATAGATGCTATCACAGTGATAGCACAAGGAGTTGCACAACAGCAACAACAACCACCTCCTCCACCACCTCCTCAGCACGGTATTAGGTATTATATTGGGGAGATGCGAAAGATGCATGCCCCAACCTTTGAGGGGACCACTGACCTAGAGGTGGTCGGATTTTGGCTGGATGAGGTCGAGAAATTCTTCAGGCTGGTGCAAGTGCCTGAAGAGCTTCAGGTTGATGTGGCCACCCCGTTGCTGACGGCAGAGCCAACGCATGGAGGAATGGAATTCTACCCAAGATGACTCCTCCTATTCTGTGGAGACAGTTCGTACAGGCCTATAAGGATTACTATGTGCCTGAAACTGTCATTTTGGAGAAGATGAGGCAGTTTGACAAATTTGAACAAGGGAGGATGTTTGTTTCTGATTACGCCGATAGGTTCCATGCCTTAGGCAAATTCACGCCCATGGTATTGGAGAACAACCGAATGAAGATGTTGAAATTTGAGGAAGGTTTGAACCCCTGCATACGGACGGCCATAGCGGGGTCTAGCCTGAAAACCTTTGAAGAGATGTTGGATGCATGTTACCGCGTGGAGAGTGACATGCGCAGATCACAGCCTAGAGAGGCTCGTGACGAGTCTAGCAAGAGGCCAAGAGAAGAGAAAAGTGGAGGAAGACCCGGATGTTGGGTCAAAATTCCCAAGAAAGGACAGGCAGGACCGGTTCAGAGGGCACCACAGTCGAATCAGCCCGATCGTCAAGCACCAGCAGTATGCCCTCACTGCCAGAAAAGACATGTGGGAGAATGTTGGAAGAAGTCAGGTGAGTGCTTTAAGTGTGGGAAGACCGGCCATAGGATAAAGGATTGCCCCGAGTGGAATCCAAAGCCGCAGGGAGAAGCAGGGCCGGCACAGCAGCAGCGAGGCAGGCCCAACGCTAGAGTCCATGCGATGACGGATGCCGAAGTTCAGGAGGATACGGACGTTGTGACAGGTACGACTTAAGTAAATATTAGTTGCTTAAGTTGAATTTTAGTTGTTCAAGTTGGAGATTAAATGTACTTGATGTGAAAACCTTTATGTGTTACACTTCTTGTGTTTAGGTGTGATCTTAGTTAATAAGGTACCTGCAAACGTATTGTTTGATAGCGGAGCGAGTCACTCATTTATTTCTAAGAGATTCGCCAAAGGACTCGACTACCTACCCGAATAGCTTGAAAACCCCTTCAGGGTGTAGGCAGCTGGCAAACAAGTCCTGGTATCCCACCACCAGTACAAAGATTGTGAGTTGGAGTTGGATGGAAAGTTGTTTCCGGTGACATTAGTTCCAATTCCGATGAAGGATTTTGATGCAAATCTGGGCATGGATTGGCTGACCCAGAATCATGCCAGTATCGCCTGTAAACTCAAACAAGTGACCGTTAAGGACCATGAGATGAATGAAATAACGGTACAAGGAAACATCAAGATAACAAAAGCCCCAAAGAAGATATACTTGACGGCGATTCAGGCTTTTAAGGCTTTGCAAAAAGGAGCCGAGGGACTTATGGTGTATGCTATCGATGCTAAGCAAGAAGTTCCCTCTATAGATCAGATACCGGTGATCAATGAATTCAAGGACGTATTTCCGGATGACTTACCGGGAGTTCCGCCATCGAGAGAAGTGGAGTTTGAAATCAATTTGATACCAGGAGCCGAGCCTATACCTAAGGCACCCTACAGAATGGCTCCAGCTGAACTTAAGGAGCTTAAAGGACAACTTCAAGAGTTGTTAAACAAGAAATTGATTGCCCCAGTGTATCACCTTGGGGAGCTCCAGTATTGTTTGTGAAGAAGAAAGATGGCAGCATGCGATTGTGTATTGATTACCGAGAGTTGAATAAGATCACCATTAAGAACAAATATCCTCTGCCAAGGATCGAGAATTTATATGATCAGCTAAAAGGAGCCCGATGGTTTTCAAAGATTGACCTTCATCAGGGGTATCATCAGCTGCTTGTGAAAGCAGGAGACGTGCCCAAGACAGCCTTTCGGACTCGATACGGGCATTACGAATTTTTGGTGATGCCTTTTGGATTAACTAATGCCCCAGCAGCCTTTATGGATTTGATGAACACTATATTCCGAGAGCAGTTGGACCAATTCGTAGTGGTGTTCATCAACGACATTTTAGTCTACTCCCCCGACGAGCAAGCTCATGCTGAACACTTAAGAGTGGTGTTGCAAATCTTGAGGCAACAAAAGCTTTATGCCAAATTCAGCAAGTGTGAATTTTGACTGAGAAGTGTAGCCTTTCTCGGTCACGTGATTTCGGAGGATGGGATTTCTGTGGATCCTAAGAAGATAGAAGCCATCACAGAATGGCCAAGACCTACAAACGTGACTGAAGTAAGAAGCTTCCTAGGCTTGGCAGGCTACTGCAGGAAGTTTACTGAGGGATTCTCAACCATAGCAGTTCCATTGAGTCGATTTACACAGAAGAAGACTAAATTCGAATGGACTGCTGAATGTGAACAGAGCTTTTCGGAGCTCAAGAAAAGATTGACCACAGCCCCGGTGTTGGCACAACCCTCCGGCACCGACGGTTTTGTGATCTATAGCGACGCGTCCAAGAAAAGACTAGGTATGTACATCATTACAATTAATGCATTGTATATACATATGCTAATCTTAAACTAACCTTCTGTTTATAGGTTGTGTCTTGATGCAAAACGAACGAGTCATTTCGTACGCGTCAAGACAGTTGAAACCATATGAGTAGAACTACCCGACGCATGACTTGGAGCTCGCAGCCATGGTATTTGCTCTTAAGATCTGGAGACACTATTTGTATGGAGAAAAGTGTGCTGTATTCACTGATCATAAGAGCTTGAAGTACCTGTTCTCGCAGAAAGAGTTAAATATGCGACAAAGAAGATGGTTGGAGTTACTTAAGGATTATGACTTAACCATCAACTACCATCCGGATAAGGCCAACAGAGTGGCGGACGCATTGAGCAGAAAGTCTAGCCATGCAAGACATTCTCCGTTGGAAAGAGAGATCGAGGAGTTTGACCTCGAAGTGGTGGATTCAGTGGCGAATGTTCTTACAGCTTTGTCTATCAGCCCAGACTTGGTAGACAGAATTAAAGAAGCGCAGTATCAGGACCCAGCACTGAGAGAAATCCGCGACAAATTGTATACGGGGACAGTAAAAGATTTCCAGTTGCGAGGAGATGGAAGTCTATGGTTTCAGAATCGGTTATGCGTGCCAGGTAAAGACGAACTTCGAAGGGAATTGCTCCAAGAAGCGCATAACTCGAGAATGTCTATCCACCCGGGGAGCACAAAAATGTACAAGGATCTCAAGAGGAATTATTGGTGGATAGGGATAAAAAGATCTATAGCGGAGTATGTTGAAAGATGTCTGGTGTGCCAACAAGTTAAAGAAGAACACCAACGACCTGGTGGTTTGATGATGCCACTAGAGATCCCAGAATGGAAGTGGCAACACGTGACTATGTACTTCGTGATGGGATTGCCCAAGACCAGAAATGGAAATGAGATGATTTGGGTAATTGTGGATCGCTTGACAAAGACAACTCACTTAAAAACACACACGGACAACACACAACAGCAGAGCCGCCATGGCAGCCGGTAGACGATCTCGAGCTTCTGCTCCCACAGTAACGGATCCGGGCCCGCCCCGAAATGAACCCGATAAGAATCCGGAAGAAGACCCGCCAATCGCCCCTCCAAAGACTTCTTTGATTTTGAAAGTCGCATTGATATTCTTCATCCCGTATTTCTTGTTGATCTTCTTTCATTACGACATTGATTTCCAGCTCAAGAAGTCGATTACCATTAACGCTCTCCTCAGTTTTGTCGGATATTTTCTTACTGTTCGCCTGATCCCTGTTCTTTCGAAAAAGGTTTTGAGAAAGAATATTTTTGGGTTCGATATTAACAAAAAGGGCACCCCTCTTGGCTCTGTTAAAGTACCAGAGTCTATGGGAATTGTAGTTGGGATTTTGTTTCTGGTGGTGGTAATCTTGTTTCAGTTCTTCCATTTCAATGATGATTCAAAGTGGCTTCTGGAATACAATAATGCGGCTCTAACCTCAATTCTCTTCATGTTCCTGCTTGGATTTATGGACGATGTGCTTGATTTACCTTGGCGAGTGAAATTGTTGTTGCCATCTATTGCAGCTCTTCCCTTGTTGATGGCTTATGTCGGGCATACAACTATTATTATACCAAAGCCTCTTGTTCCATATGTTGGTATACCATTGTTGGACCTAGGAATGCTGTATAAACTTTATATGTTGCTATTGGCTGTGTTCTGCACAAACTCCATCAATATTCATGTTGGAATTGATGACATGCCAAGCTCAGAAGGAAAGAACTCGGATCAGCACTATCCGAGTGACGATCCAAGTGAGAATGATGCACAACCATAAGATGAATGGTTTAATCGAGGAATGGGAGAGTTAGCAGAGCGGTTGAGTTGCGTGTGGTGGCTGAACTGTTGGTTACGGAGGAGGGCTGTCCAGTAGTGCACCAGCGTGCTGAAGAAGAAGAAGTTGATGGCGCCAATTATTTTAAATTCGCAGAATGACATAATTGCCCTTGATGTTAAAGGGTTAGCTGAGTTAGTTGCGGGGCATTATTGTAACTCCGTAGTGGCAGTTATTTCTTCTTTGTTTTTCTGTTGAGTATAAAACGAAAGCTAGAAGGAGATGGTAGGTAGATTTCTTGGCATTTTGTAATCTCCTCATTTCGGGATATTTTCCTTGATACAGAGAGTAATCAAATCACTATTTCATCAAGCTTGATTCTCTCGCTTCCTTTGCATTCCATTCGTATACAGCCAATTGAAATCGTCAATTTCTTTTTTGCTGCAAGAGCATTTGATTTAATTCTCGCAGCAGTTTGCATTTTTGAATAGTTGTGCGAATTTTCACATGGTATTAGAGCTATTTCGCATAGATTCTGTTAAAATTGTTGAATGAAATTTGGTACTTTCATGGCCTCTGATGAGAGATCACCAAGTTCCTCGAACAGTCACCAGACTGGAGCAGTTTTGGATCCAACTGAGGATCCTCTGTACATCCACCCGAGTGATAGCCCTGCGCTTGTACTTATGCAACCTCTACTTGATGGAAACAATTATCATGGATGGAGTAGAACCTTCAGGAGAGCATTGGAATCGAAGAACAAGTTAGGATTCGTTTCTGGTGATGTGATCAAGCCAGAAGAAGGAAATAAAAGATATGCGACGTGGAGCAAGGCGAATAACATGGTGGCTTCGTGGATAGTCAATTCGGTGATACCTTCAATTGGACAGAGTGTAATGTAGCTTGATAATGCAATTGACATATGGAATGATCTTAAGCACAGATATGGCAACGTTGATGCATTCAGACTGTCAGATCTCCAGGTGCAGTTTTACGCAAGCAAACAAGGTGAGTCCTCCGTAACCGAGTACTATACAAAATTGAAGATTCTATCTGAGGAGTTGATGGTGCTCAGATCTGTTCATGTCCGTACTTGTAACAAATGCACTTGCAATGTTTCAAGTCATATCAACAAGTATGTACAAGACGATTATGTCATTAAGTTCATCAAAGGTCTTAATGAAGAGTTTGAACCAGTAAAGTCACAAGTGTTGTTGTCAGTTCCGTTGCCAGACCTTAAAACGACATTTGCCATGGTTATTAAGCTGGAGAGGAAGCTGAACTATCCTAACACGCAACTTGTTAGCAACTCCTCATTGGTCATGAATGTGAATAATGGAGGAAGTCAGAACCAGTCTGGGGCTAGAGGAATGAATATTGCAGGTTCAGGAGGACCATGGCAGAAATTTATGGGGAGAGGTAACAGGAAGAATTTATCGAAAGGTAACTCAAAGGCCCCAGTGTGTACGTTCTGCAACTTAATTGGGCACACCGTTGACAAGTGTTACAAGAAGCATGGGTATCCACCTGGTTGTAAGTAAAGGAGTCAAGTTAACTCAGTGGTCAGTGAGACAACTCCTAGCTCGGTCTCCCAAGAACCTGCAGTGATTACACAAGAGCAATATGTGCAGTTGATGAATTTGTTACAACAGCATAATGACAAGCTGAGGTCGGGGCCAGAAGAATCACATAACAATGGAGAAGCTCATGTCGTCATGTCAGCTCAGAGTTCCACTGCCTCTGGTAAGGGAAAAGGTAATATGGCATACGACTATTCTAATGTTTGGGTGTTAGACTCTGGTGCCACTGACCATATCTGCTACACTCTTTCCCTTTTTGATTCCTTTCACCCTGTTAAATCTAAGTCAGTGCAATTACCTAACAGCCAACATGTCATGGTAAACCACATTGGAACAGTAAAATTTACTACATCTCTTGAGTTGAAAGATGTCTTACATGTGCCTGCTTTCTCGTTTAATCTGCTATCACTAAGCAAACTGACGCAATCTGGTGAAATTGATGTATTTTTCCATCTTGATACTTGTATAATCCAGGAGCATACCTCCCAGAAGAAGATTGGTACAGTTAAGGCCAATCAAGGCCTATACTACTTCTTTGGAAACTCCATCTCAGAATTTCAAACCAATTCATGCCTCAGCCTCCCCTTTCGTGCTTGTGTTGCTTCCAGTTTCAGTCCCCATCTTTGGCACTCAAGACTTGGTCATCCTGCTCACTCCAGACTAAAAGAGATACACAAACTAGATCCACACGTGATGCCATCTGAAGATGAATGCAACTGCACCATATGCCCGTTGGCAAAACAGAAAAGATTGCCATTTCCTGTTTCAAAGTCCATGACCCGTTTTCCTTTTGATCTTGTACACATGGATATATGGGGCCCTTATAGGCACCCTACGTTGTATAGACAGCAGTATTTCCTTACTATAATAGATGACTACAGTAGATATTGTTGGATCTATCTGTTAAAGTCAAAGTCTGAAGTCAGGTGCATTATTCAAAGCTTTCACACCCTTGTTCCTGTTCAATTTGGCAAGCCTATAAAGATCATTAGAACTGACAATGGTCTTGAATTTAATCTAAAGTCTTTCTATACTGAAAAGGGGATTCAACACCAAACCACATGTGTATACACCCCTCAACAAAATGGTGTAGTTGAAAGAAAGCACCAACATCTACTTACAGTAGCCAGAGCCCTTAGGATTCAGTCAAATGTCCCTATCAAATACTGGGGATTCTGTGTACAACACGCGGCCTATCTTATAAATATCACTCCATCCCCGTTACTTGACCAGCGTAGCCCCTTTGAACTCTTGCACAAAAAGATCCCAAATTATTCTCACCTAAGGGTGTTTGGCTGCTTAGCACACGCTTACAATATCTCACCCACCAAGGACAAGTTCAGTCCAAGATCCAAGAGGTGCCTGCTTCTGGGCATGTCACATACAACCAAAGGATACGTCCTTTTGGACCTGGAAAGCCATGACATTTTTGTCTCAAGAGATGTACAATTCTTTGAAAATACATTTCCCTTTTCCAACAGCCTTTCTGCCTTTGTCCCTGAACAAGAAAATATACCCTCGCATTATTTTGGCCATCAATCTGCACCTCAGCACATGCCTGACCCATTCGAGCATTCTGCTGTCCCTATATCTAACTTCCAGCCTCAGCCTCCTCTCTTACAAAATCATTCTGAAAAACAGTCTATTCCTGAAACAAACGTCCAGCCTTCATCACCAACGTCTCCCTTGACTTCAGTTCAAAAAACACCTTCACCTCGTAGAGCAGAGGCTCAGCCTGCTTCCTCATCATCAATGTCACCCATAATGCATTCTTTCTCCCCTCCAGTTCTTTCCTCAACATCACCGTCAGTGTCACCAGTTGAAGTACCAATAACCTCGTTGGACATGCCTTTGACCTTCCCCAGGCCACAACGCACCAGACATCCACCATCCTATCTGCAGTTATATTATTGCAACCAAATATCACAAAGATTCACTGAAAGACCAGTTTACCCCATGCAGGATGACCACTCTAAATACAAAACTCCTCACTCCATCGAAAAATATTTGTGTCTTGATTCCCTGGCACCAAAGTATAAGACTTATGCATTGAATATTAGTATGTGCATAGAGCCTAACTCTTATGCAGAGGCATGTGGTGACCCTGAATGGCAGAAGGCAATGGAGCAGGAAATTGCAGCTTTGGAAGAAAATGACACCTGGGAGCTGGTGTCATTGCCCAAGGATAAGAGGGCGATTGGTTGTAAGTGGGTCTATAAGATCAAACGTAAGGCTGATGACACAGTTGATAGGTTCAAGGCAAGGTTAGTGGCTAAGGGCTATACGCAAAGGTATGGTGTAGACTATCAAGATACGTTTTCACCAGTGGCTAAGATGGCCACCGTGAGAATGTTATTGGCTATGGTTGCAAGGAATGGGTGGCATGTACACCAAATGGATGTGAACAACGCGTTTTTGCACGGGGATCTACATGAGGAGATATACATGATGCCTCCACCTGGGGTGGAATTGCCACAGCCTAACCTGGTATGCAAGCTAAGGAAATCCTTATATGGATTGAAGCAAGCGAGTAGGGAATGGAATGCCAAGCTAACGAAGTTTTTGATTGAGCAGGGCTTCACTCAGTCTAGGAATGACTACACACTGTTCAGGAAGTTTGTTGGGAAATCTATGATTGTGTTGTTGGTATACGTAGATGACATTATTGCTGCTTGTGAGAGTATTGAAGCAATTGAGGAGATTAAAGCTGCGCTGCATTCGAAATTCCGCATTAAAAATCTGGGAGAATTGAAGTTCTTTTTGGGAATAGAAGTGGCCAGGTCCAGAAAGGGGTTGTGCATTAACCAGAGAAAGTACACGGCAGAGTTGCTGGAGGAGGTGGGACTCCTGGGGGCAAAGCCTGCAATTAGTCCCATGGAGACCCATGTGAAGTTGATGCATAATGATTCGGACCTTCTAAGTGATGTAACGCCGTACAGGAAGTTGGTTGGAAAATTAATATACTTGACCATCACTAGGCCGGACATAGCTTATACGGTACAACAGTTAAGTCAGTTCTTGGACTGCCCTACAATAAATCATCAAAAGGCAGCTTATAGGCTTCTCAGATACTTGAAAGGCACTATAGGGCAGGGACTTCTGTTCCCCAGCGCAGGAGATATGAGACTAAAGGGCTTTGTGGATTCAGATTGGGCTGGCTGCCAGGAAACTAGACGCTCCATCACTGGTTATTGCATGTTCTTGGGGGGAGCTCTTGTGTCTTGGAGAGCAAAGAAGCAAACGACAGTCTCAAGGTCATCTGCGGAAGCGGAGTATAGAGCCATGGCGTTGGCAGTCTCTGAGATACAGTGGCTGTTGTATTTGGCCAAGGATTTGGGGTTAGGAGATCAGGAGCCTGTAGAACTCTTTTGTGATAGTAAGAGTGCCTTGTATATTGCTGAAAATCCCGTGTTTCATGAAAGGACGAAGCACATTGAGATAGATTGTCATGTAGTAAGGGACAAAGTGTTGCAAGGAGTAGTGAAGTTGATGCCCGTGCGTTCCCAGCTGCAACTTGCAGATATTTTCACGAAAGCGTTGGATCGTAAGAGGTTAGCTAGCTTGCAGCAGTTGATTGGTGTTTATAGCATTTATCCCAAGCTGAGCTTGAGGGGGGGCGTCAAAATTGATGACATGCCAAGCTCAGAAGGAAAGAACTCGGATCAGCACTATCCGAGTGACGATCCAAGTGAGAATGATGCACAACCATAAGATGAATGGTTTAATCGACAGATGGGAGAGTTAGCAGAGCGGTTGAGTTGCGTGTGGTGGCTGAACTGTTGGTTACAGAGGAGGGCTGTCCAGTAGTGCACCAGCATGCTGAAGAAGAAGAAGTTGATGGCGCCAATTATTTTAAATTCGCAGAATGACATAATTGCCCTTGATGTTAAAGGGTTAGCTGAGTTAGTTGCGGGGCATTATTGTAACTCCGTAGTGGCAGTTATTTCTTCTTTGTTTTTCTGTTGAGTATAAAACGAAAGCTAGAAGGAGATGGTAGGTAGATTTCTTGGCATTTTGTAATCTCCTCATTTCGGGATATTTCCTTGATACAGAGAGTAATCAAATCACTATTTCATCAAGCTTGATTCTCTCGCTTCCTTTGCATTCCATTCGTATACAGCCAATTGAAATCGTCAATTTCTTTTTTGCTGCAAGAGCATTTGATTTAATTCTCGCAGCAGTTTGCATTTTTGAATAGTTGTGCGAATTTTCACAATGGCCTTGAAGTAGGACAAACAGTTGTTATTGCATGTGCGATCCTGATGCACAATATAATGCTTATTGGTGGTCATATAAACCCAGAGTATAAACAAGCATATGCGTTCTCAATTTACCTTGTTCAGCCGTTCCTTGCTACTTCATTGGCCTTACTTTCCTACAACTGGTATCCTTCATCAGTGTTTGTGGGTGATACTTACACATACTTTGCAGGGATGACCTTGGCAGTTGTTGGCATTTTGGGCCATTTTAGCTGGCTGGTATTAGATTTTGCCCAAGGCATCGACTGCCCAGATATGACCCTAAGACTGGCTTATTGACGGGGACAGATGATGGTACGGTTGTAAATCTGTATCTAATACTATTCGGGAGAAGATCGGAACAATCTCTTTGCGTTCACCTGCTAGTTTTTCAGGCCGTATGCTGCTGTCTCAGTTTTGTGCTTCGATGGATCGTGACTGGATGGTACAAGTGAGAATCTTTCATGATAGTTTGAAGTAAAAGGTATCCACAGAAAGGACAGTCCGAATTTCAACACCGCTTTCCAATCCTTCCATTTTTACTAGTGGGACCAAAAGCAGTGTATCAATTGACGGAAACAAAGGTTTCTTCCATCCAAGAGTATCTTTTTTTGAGACTAGCTTTAGAACCGTGAATTCCATGTATCTCACTTAAAATTAGGACATTGGTTATACCCTTCAATTCTTGTAGATTCAAGAACTGCAATTCCATATGTTATATGGAGGAGACCAAGAAAAAAAGAAAGAAAGAAAAGACAAAGACAGCTTACTTCATAGCTATGCCCCGCACTTTCCGTGGAGTAATTTAAGGATAAAAGAGATTAAATGGGATTGATGATCATCAATAGTAATGAATAAAGAATTAAGTAATAGAATTAATGGGAAATAATTGAAAGGATTAAATTTTAGAATTAAGTAGTATTTAATTTTGGGAATTAAATATTAGAAATTAATCCTTTAAGATAAATAAGTAAGAGGATATAATTTAGAAACTCCAAATTCCATCCCTTCCCATATCAAAACTAACAAGACGTCAGTTTCTCCTTATTTCAGAAGAAACCGACGCCAAGCCCCTCCTCTTCCCATAGGTGATTTTTCATCTTCTCTCCAGCCCTAGGTGAAGGTCCTTCAAGATCCTCAATCCAATCTTCGTCCGTTCTTCGTTTCTTCTTCAAGTAATCAAAGGCAAGTAATCATCTTATAAGTTCTTACGTTTTGCAAAAAGAAAAAAGGCCTATTTTTGATATCAAAATTGGATCACTATACAGTAGTTTTCTTTCCGTGGATCTATATTGATTTATGCGTTTTGGTGTTACTGATTTGGCCATTATATGTTGGAAATCATTTTGTGGTTGTTGATTACTTGAGATCCTGCAAATCCCTACCCCGTGAATCCCTTCTTGATGTGACTTCATTGTGGTATAGGGTTTGGGGTTGAAAAGGTGAGAGTTTTGGGGTTTTGTTGATGAATGTTGTGAGTTTTAGGATTGAATCCTTGTGTGTACGTTAAAGGTGATGTTTTTGGTAGATTAAGAGTGGATTGATAGTGAAGATTAGGCTTGGAACGGTTGGAAGAAAGTTGGAAAACGTTTGGTTAAAGATCTGCAGTTTCTGCAGAAATTCGTAGAGAACATTTCTAGAGAAACGCTGACATCGATCGATCGATGTCAGACATCGATCGATCGATGTCTAATGGTTGAGAGATCGATGTGTCTCAGTAGTTTATAGATCGATCCATGTATGAGGGGTTGAGAGTTCGATGTTCTCTAATGGACATCGATCGATCGATGTGAGGGTTCGAAGTCACTTCGATCGATCGATGTAGGAAGAATTGAGAGATCGATGTTCTCTGATGGACATCGATCGATCGATGTGAGGGTATGATGTCCATCAGTTTTGTGGGAAAATAGGGGAAGAAAGAAGGAAGCTAGGGGACTCTTTGGGTGACCTTAGGGACTTCTTAGGACTTGATTGAGGTTAGTCTAAGTCTTGGGAACATGACTTAGGTTGATGAATCAAATGTGATGATTTCGTGGGGTATTCGCATCGGATTTCAACATGAATGATTTAAGGGGTTAGGAATGAACGATTGAGGTCTTACAAAGTTCAATGGAGGAATATGAGGGTTTTCACATTAGCCTCTGAGTTCTAGAATCAACGTTTAAGTGTTGACGACCAGCGTGAAGTATAAGCCCGAATGTGTAAGTGGGGTGAGTCTAGTGTGATTGATTGATATTGAATGTGACTTGAATTATGTGAATGAAGAATGTGATTGAAATGAGGAGTCTTGCATCATGCCACTTGCATCTGCATAATGTTTTGAAAAGAGCTGTGCCTCGGCGCAGGGCATAAAGTTTGCGAAAATGGCTGCAATGTTACACGGGATGGAAATATAAGCCGTGGTGCATTAAAGGGTATAAATTTGACTGTAATGTTACACGGGATGGAAATATAAGCCGTGGTGCATTGCAGGGTATAAAGTTGACTGTAATGTTACACGGGATGGAAATGTAAGCCGTGGTGAATTGCAGGGTATAAAGTTGACTGTAAGGTTACACGGGATGGAAATATAAGCTGTGGTGCCTTACAGGGTATAAAGTTGGCTGTAATGTTACACGGGATGGAAATGTAAGCCGTGGTGCATTACATGGTATAAAGTTATGTGACCGGACATTGTTACATGCATTGCACTGTTTTGAAAAGAAATTGCATACGCATTTGTGACTATGTAGTATAGTGCATATTTTGTCATGCATCACGCAAGTCGTTATGTTATGATTGGTTGTTACTAGTTTGTCGCTGAACTGCTAAATGTGTATGAGTTATGGTTCTTGCTTTTGTATGCTACTAGTCTATATTTTTTTGAAGTTATACAAGACATGTGCCCCACCAATCCCTTGAATTATATATTACTCATGTCTTGCCATGTGTTGATCCCGTATGTCTTATAAGCGGGTTACTTGCTAGCGTTTTTCGCTAAGAGTACTACATTTGTGATGCAGGAGAACCTGAGTACGATATGATCTTCATAGAAGATGACGGCGAGTGGGCTGAATGGGATGCGTAGTGCATGTTGAGAGTTGTCATAGACTATTTCTTATGGTTTCAGTTTTCCTAGATCCTTTGAAGATTAGATGGCTGCGTCCATGAACAAATTATTGATAGTCACTTTGTCTTTTGACGTACTGCTTTGATGGTTTGGAGTTCATAGATATGTGTTTCCGCACTTATTTCTCTTACGTCATTGATGATGTGTATTCGAGAGATGAGACATCTTGTAGTCTTCTCAGTAAGCTACGACGGGTGTACCGGTTCGGATTCCGTTGTCCGGGTCGGGGCGCTACAACTATCAAAAACACGCAATGGAAAAACTCGATCTCTGATTTCCTACCAAGGATCCGTGTTGTTCATTTAATTCGATGAAAGAGATTCAAAAATTAACCTCTTATAAATTCTAAATATGCAGACGAAGGAGGTACGATGATACGATCACTCTCTGTCGATATCCACACGAATGCTTCCGCTGGAGTGATAGCTCTCTAGAACAGCGCGGCTAAAAGAACTCGTTTTCTCCAAAATCCATTTCATATATAGATGCTGTTAGGATTGGATAAGACCATTCAAAATCCATATTCTGTTGATATTATCCAATAATATATAAATATATTCAAAATAATAATAATAATAATAATAATAATAATAATAATAATAATAATAATTAATATCTAATATTAATATTATCAATATTACTCATATTAGTCTGAGCCCATACGCATGCTTGTATGTAACCCAATAGGCTCATATTAATTGGCAGTCGCTTTAATCTCTATTAAACTAACAAGTCGCAATTGGCATCTAGCAAGTCATTACGACTATCCAATTAATAAGAGTACAATACAACTAGGCTAAGAGTAGTACATGTATTAATCCTTTTGTCACACAATATCTAGTTTGAACATAAGTCATGCTCAGCATCATACTTATATTGTTCAAACGTATGATTACTTGATCTCTAAGTAGACTGATAAAATAAATGATGTTGATCACATTGTCAATTCATTTGAGCACGACCATGCATTACACAGTCTCATTTATCGAGGGCCTAAAAGATATCTCTCTCAAAAGAGAGGGACAAATTCTATCTTTATTGTTTAATATCCTCTACATAATTTCTATCATATTCAATCATGACCTTTATTATTATCCAGTGACAGATAATGTTTGATCATGTCAAAATATAATAGACCTCATGTCGGAAACTATGACAATCTCAAGTCTAAGGATTAAAAATGTAACTATCATGAGATTTATTCATGATGAGTCTATCCAATACATTGTTTTTTTAACAAGTATCTATGAAATTGATTTACATCATCATACACATAATCTGTTAGATTATAAAATTTTTTGGTGATATAAAAAGATGTTTTAAAAGGGCTAAAATGGAATTTCACACTTTGAGTTGAAGCAAATTGAGAAAAACACATTGTGAGACGTCAATCTCTCAAATGGATCGATTGATGTATACATCAGCCCCTCAGGAAGGCACATGGATCGATCCATGTGAAGGTTGTAAAAGTTTGAGCTCTCAGATCCACATCAATCTCTCCGCCAAGAGACGTGGATCGATCGACGTGCTTACTCCTCTTTTTTTTCTTTTTGTTTTTTAAAGACGAAGAAACAATTCTATTTTCTCTCCTATTTACTACGGCGACGAAGAATCCCTCACGGTACTTTACCATGAGATGCCCTTGATTCTTCTATAAAAGAAAAGAGGCTCAACGCGTAGAAGACGATCCAAAAAGCGAAGGCTCACCCGGCAACCTATCTAACTAATAAGATAAGAAGAAAGGGGTAAGATAGGTAAGAGGTAGTTTGCTTCCAAGTCGGCCCGGCCACAAGGAATCAAGAGATCTTTGCCGGTGCTGACTTGGATCTCGGGTGACGGAATAAGGCGGCCAG
>AP025061.1:8143196-8185530 GCA_036186865.1 Eustoma russellianum | reverse complement strand
AGAAGACGATCCAAAAAGCGAAGGCTCACCCGAAGGAAGGGCAACCTATCTTACTAATAAGATAAGAAGAAAGGGGTGAGATAGGTAAGAGGTAGTTTGCTTCCAAGTCGGCCCGGCCGCGAGGAATCAAGAGATCTTTGCCGGTGCTGACTTGGATCTCGGGTGACGGAATAAGGCGGCCAGCTGGGAGACGTCAATCTCTCAGCCAAGGTGACGTCGATCGATCGACGTCATTCTACGAGACGTCGATCTCTCAGCCAAGGTGGCGTCGATCGATCGATGTCATTCTGAGAGACGTCGATCGATCGACGTCATTCTGGGAGACGTCGATCTCTCAGGACTGGGACGTGGATCGATCGAAGTCCCCAAAAGTCAAAATTTTTTGAACGTTGGAACAAAATCCAAGGGAGATCTATGATGTTTTCTCTCTCCAATCTTGCTCAAATTTCTTGTGGACTTTAACCCAACATACTACATGCTTCCTTGACTATTTTAACCATGTCTAAAATTCTCTAGGGTGTCTATTCAAGATCAAATCACTCCATAGGGTGGCTAAAGACTATTTGCACATTATCTTGACATTTTTTAAGATGAAGACTTGGTGGAGAGCCTAAAAAACATGGTCAACTTCATCTATAAATAGAAGAGACTTGGATGAGGCAAATACACATTTTCAACATCATCTAGCTTCATTTTTTTTCATTGTTGTATAGTTCTCTCATACTTGTAAATTTGCTTAAAGCTTGTTAAGCTTTTCTTTGCTCCTCATTGTTGCATATCGAGAGATAGAGAGTCAAGCACAAGAGGAACCATAAATATTTGATCTCTTGCTTGTGCTTAGACTAGTGAGAAAGTGTGAACCTTACTATATTTCTTCAACCCACTATGAGAATATCTTGAGGGAACTTTGTTGAAGTTGTGAGGTAGCAAGAAGTTGTTCTTGCTAAGAGATGTAGTTGCTGTAGTTACACAAGTGTGTTTTGTGCAAGAAGTTGCTGTTGTTGTTACTTACACTAAGGTGTGAGTGTAAGTATTGTTGTTGTGGTTGTTCTTATTGCTTTAATAAGAAGAGTAGCTGTTGAAAATCCACTTTGGCATCAAAGTGGTAGTGGAGTAGAATCATTTACGATTCGAACCACTCTATATCCGGTGTACACATTCATTGCTTCTCATCTCCCATTCTTACTCTGATTTTGAATTTCTTTTTGAGTTGAAAAATTCCACAAAAAGTGTCAAACACTCTATTCACCCCACCCCCCCTCTAGAGTGTGTTTCAGACCTAACAATTGGTATCAGAGCCTAACCTTGATTGCTTGGCCTATCTTTGCAAGTAGCAAGGGTAAAGATCATGGCAATGACAACCTCAACCTCAACCTCAACCTCTTTATCCCACACTTCATCTCCTAAGCCTACTGCACTATTTTCCAAATCAAACACTAAAGCACCTATGTTTGATGCCCAAAATTTTTCTTTGTGGAAATTTTGAATGATCAATCATTTGAAAGGCTGTGGATTTGATATATGGAGAGCCGTTGTCAAGGGAATTGAAGTTCCTATGATTACCAACTCAAAAGGAGAATCAATGTTCAAAGATGAGGATGACTACACCGACGAAGAAAAGGTAAAATTCGCCATCAATGGCAAAGCATTTGATATTCTCTCAAGTGCTCTTACGACCACCGAGCTCATTAGACTTCAAGGTCTTGAAACAGCCCATGAGGCATGGAAAAGGCTTGAAATGATACACGAAGGAACTGAGCAAGTAAGAATGGCTAAAAGACTCATGCTCATGAAGGAGTATAAGATGTTCGGAATGAAAAGCGGTGAGAAGATTGAGGAGACAATCAACCGATTCACACGAATAGTGAATCAACTCTCCATGGTGGACAAGAAAATCTCAAATGAAGACCTTGTCTCAAAACTCCTCAACTCCTTACCAAGAAAATGGACACCTAAAGTCACCGCCATCACCGAATCAAAGAATCTCAAGACTCTTACACTTGATGAGCTATCGGGTAATCTTCTTACACATGAAATTCTTATTGATGAACAAAATAGGATGAACCCTATCAAGCCCATACAAACATCACACAAAGTGCTGGTGGTAAAGTCCAACGAATCGGATGAGGAAGTTGCTCTTCTATTAAGAGAATTTAGAAGAATGGCAACTAGAAACAAAGCTCAAGTAAAAAAGTTTTTCAAGAGACCACCTAAAGAAAAGGAAGCAAGTGAAAATTGCTATAGATGTGGTTGACCCAGTCACTTGATTGCCGACTACCACGTAAAAGAGCCACAAAAGCAAGAAAAGAAGGTCTTTCCTCAAAAGAAGAAAGCCCTCAATGCGGAGGTAACCATGTGGGATGACCTCCTTTCCGAATCAGAAAGAGAAGAGAGTGAAGATCAAGGTGTTGGACTTGTTGCAATAGTTGACAATCCAATGATTCAACATACTTGTCTCATGAATTGAAGATGATCTTGAGGTAATTTCTAATCCTTCAAATTTGCATGATGAAATAGGAGATTTGCAAGATGACTTTGAAAAATTAAATTTAAAATATAAGCATTTGAAGAAAGAGTTCAAGAAATGCATCTTAGAAAATAAGAGCTTGCATGACAAGAACATTTTGATATTTCAAGAGCATGACATCATACTCACTATACATAAAACCGTATCTCTTGAAAATATAGAAATTAGAAAAGAATGTGAAAAACTAAGGCTAGACTTGCAAAGACTAACAAATGGTAAAAATAATTTAGACATACTACTTGGAAATCAAAAAATCGGAAATGATAAATCCGGTTTAGGATTTAATTCATCACATTCTTCCATTAGGCCTAAGTCTTTAAAGAAAAAGGCAAACAATAGAAAAACAAAACAAAATTCATCCCCTTCTAAACCAAGGCATGTACCCACGTGTTTTCATTGCAACAAAGTAGGACATATGAAGAATGAATGTAGAGCTAGATTTAGAGGCATGTATGTTTGGAAGCCTAAGGGTCGACAAACTAACCCTAAAGGACCCAACCATCAAAGGGTACCAATACATAAATCTTTTGATTTTGTAGGCTCTCAAGATAAATGGAGTAGCCAAAGAAGAAGGAACCAAATGACTTATGGATAGCGAATGTTCAACGCACATGACCGGAGACAATACATTGTTCACCAAGCTCAAGCTCCAAGATGGTGGAACGGTGCATTTTGGCAATAGGAGAGCCAAAATCCTTGGACATGGAGAAATTGGTAACTCTTCTTTTACTATTAATAATGTACTATATGTAGAAGGGCTTAAGCATAATTTGATAAGTGTTAGCCAACTATGTGATGCTAATTTCAAGTTGAATTTGTGAAAAGAAAATGTGTTGTGAAAAAGAACGATAAGATTGTTTTTGAGGCTATACGTAAAAATGATGTTTACAAATTCAGCACACATGATTTGATATCACAAAATGTTTCTTGCCTAGCTGCCAAAAATGATTTGACTCAACTATGGCATAGACGACTTGGACACATTAGTTTTAAAAATTTCAAATAGATTTGTAAAAATGAAAATGTACAAGGTGTCCAAAATTAAATTTCGAAAACCATGGCTTATGTACACTTGTCAAAAGGCAAAGCTTGTTAAAACAAGCTTCTAGCCCAAAAGTGAAACCTCCACCACCAAACCTCTACAATTACTTCATATGGATTTGTATGGGGATATTGGTACGGCAAGTCTAAGTGGAAAACATTACACCTTTGTGGTGGTAGATGACTTCTCTAGGTACACTTGGGTAATGTTCTTAGCTAGAAAGAATGATGCATGCCAAGAATTTATAAAGCTTTGTAGGAGATTAGAAAATCAAAGAGAAAACACAATTAAAGAAATTAGAAGTGATAGAGGTGGTGAGTTTGATGGAGAATTTCAAGAATTTTGTGTATCCAAAGGGTACGGACACAATTTCTCAGCTCCAAGAACTCCTCAACAAAATGGTGTTGTGTAAAGGAAAAATAGAACACTTCAAGAAATGAGTAGAGCCATACTAAACGAATTTGAGCTACCCAAATACTTTTGGACCGAAGAGGTAAACACCGCTTGTCATGTGATCAATAGAGTTTATTTGAGACCATTTCTCAAAAAGACTCCTTATGAGCTTTGGAAAGGTAGAGTACCAAATATTGGTTATTTCAAGGTATTTGGTTGTAAGTGTTTTATACTTAGTACCAAAGATAACTTGGATAAACTCGAATTCAAAGCGGATGAAGGAATCTTCAAGGGTTATGCTCAAAATAGTAAGGCATTTGGAGTATATAATAAAAGGAGCATGAAAGTTGAAGAATCAATCCATGTTAAGTTTAGTGAATTTATTGAGGATGATCCAAACATTAATGATGATGATGATGATGAAATAATTGAAGTAAGCCATATAGAGAAATTTGAAAATCCAAAAGGTAATATTGTCGTTGACCTTAGGATTGATCCCCTTGAACCTAAGGTTGAAGATGAAGAAGTAGGAGGAGATACTTCAAACTTACCGGATTCATACAAGTACAAGAAAGATCATCCTAAAGAATTAATATTAGGTGAAACTAGTCAAGGTATAATGACTAGGAGAAAATTCAATGAAAATGCCTTCATTTCACAAGTTGAGCCTAAAAATATAAAGGAGGCAATAAATGATGAAGATTGGATATTAGCCATGCAAGAAGAATTAAATCAATTTGAAAGAAGTGATGTTTAGGAATTAGTTGCTAAACCTAGTGATCATGCCGTAATTGGCACTAAATGGGTATTTAGAAACCAAATGGATGATAAAGGAAACATCACTAGAAACAAAGCTAGGTTAGTAGCCCAAAGATATAGGCAAGAGGAAGGCATAGACTATGATAAGACCTTTGCCCCCGTGCTAGGTTAGAAGCTATTAGGATGCTATTAGCATATGCATGCTATAAGGATTTCAAACTATATCAAATGGATGTGAAATCCGCATTCTTGAATGGAATAATTCAAGAAGAGGTGTATGTAGCTCAACCTCCGGGGTTTGAAAATCATGATTATCCAAATCATATTTAAACTCAAAAGGCTCTTTATGGACTTAAACAAGCTCCTAGGGCTTGGTATGATAGGTTAAGTAACTTCCTACTTGAAAATGAGTTTTCAAGAGAAAAAGTCGACACTATTATTTTTATTAAAGAACAAGGAAACCATCAATTGCTTGTTCAAATTTATGTGGATGATATTATATTTGGTGCTACTAATGATTGTCTTTGTGAGCATTTTGCAAAATTAATGGAAGGAGAATTTGAAATGAGCATGATGGGTGAACTCAACTACTTTCTTGGCCTTCAAATCAAGCAAACTCAAGATGGAGTGTATATATCTCAAACGAAGTATACAAAAGATTTGCTCAAAAAGTACAAGTTTGAGGATGGAAGAAGTGTAAGCACACCAATGAGCACAAGTACAAAGCTTGACAAAGACGAAAAAGGAAAGCCGGTTGAGGTAACCAAATATAGGTGTATGATTGGTAGTTTACTTTATTTAGCTGCTAGTAGACCAGATATTTTGCATGCTGTGTGTTTATGTGCTAGATTTCAAAGTATGCCTAAGGAATCTGATTTAGTTACCATTAAACGTATCTTTTGGTATTTGAAAGGAACTTTGAACTTTGGATTGTTTTATACCAAAAATGGATGTTTTGATTTAAGAGGGTATAGTGACTCCGACTATGCCGGAAATCTTGTTGATAGGAAAAGCACCTCCGGGACATGCCAATTCCTTGGAGATTGCTTAGTTTCTTGGTTCTCCAAGAAACAAAATAGTGTGTCACTTTCAACGGCGGAATCCGAATATGTATCGGCTGCTTCATGTTGTGCACAACTACTTTGGATGATCAACACTTTTAACGATTATAATGTTTCCCATCCTATGTGACAACACCTCAGCCATAAGTATAGCGCAAAACCCAGTACATCATAGTAGGACCAAGCATATAGAAGTGAGGCATCACTTCATAAGGGATTGCGTTCAAAAAAGATTGGTATGCGTTGAATTTGTTCCAACAAATGATCAACTAGCGGATATATTCACCAAATCCCTTCCTACTGAGACATTTGAGTCCATTAGAACACAATTAGGGATGATAAACAAAGTTTAAAGGGTTAAAATTAAAAATTTCAAAACTTAATATACATGGATCGATCCATGTATCAAAACAAGAGATCGACGTATGTCGATCTCTGATATCGATCGATCGGCGTACGTCGATTTCAGCACTTTTAAAAACCTCAAAAACGCAAAACCTTTCTCATTCCTACATTCAACAAGTAACTAAAACCCTAGACTCTCTGCGCCTCCCTCTCTAAAATCATCCCTCTTTTCAATTTCATCTCTAAATCAAGATTTAAATCATCTCTACACTCAATTCTTGATTTCCTCTCTTGAATTTCTCCATTTCAACCGAAAGTTTTCAATAACTCAAGCCCCAATTCTCTCAAAAATGTCTTCAAGAAGCAAAAATACAACCAAGGGGCCAAGATCTTCTAGGGATGGAGGAGAAGGTTCAAGCGGTCCTTCTCAAGGACAAACATCTCAACCTAGAAGAAAGCAATGTATGGATGAGAGCGAAGGACAAATTCTTGTCGGGATTAGAAGAGGGTTAACTCTCTCCAACTTTCCTTAGATCAAAGCCAAATAAGCCAAGGATGCTTTGACGGAACCCCTACCCCTGGGGCATGTAAGGTATATCACTAGACATTCTCAGATATTATATGATAAATGGGAAGATGATGAGAGATCCACCATCCCACTCAAATTGCTTAGAATAAATGATATTCTAAGCAATAATGAACTAAGTCCTATCATTGAGTGGTTAGATGTTCAAGAATGGAGGAGTATATGGAGTGAGAGAGAGATGTACAAAATGTCCACTAGGTATACTTGACTCTTTTATGCCAATTTATGGATTCAATACATAAATGGCCTTCCTTTAGCTCTACATTCCGTTATTGATGGACATCACATTAAGTGGAAGGTTGAAAAAAATTGTGAATTGATTGGTGTACCCAACGAGGGATACTTTGAGTTTGATGCGTGGAAGTGGGATGTGGCTTGATGGAGAGTCACTGAGGATGAAGTGAAGTCCTTCTTAGGCTACCATCCCACTAAAAACACCAATGATATGCCCTTGGTTTATCGTACTCTTCTTGCCATTGTTACATTTTGTATCAATGGTAAATCCGCCAAAGGGCCCAGTAACCTAGACTTTTACATAGCACACCGAATAGCCAACCGAGAGAAGGTTAACTTTGGGGAGCTTTTTATGACAAATGTGATTGAGGCCACCACTAAACAGAACAAAGCCCTACCCTATAGTAACCTTATCTATTGGATGCTTGTAAAGTCGGGTATTTATGTGGATGACACGGATGTTGACGACATCATGCACAAGGATTTTTATGATAAAGTCAACATCCAACAAATACTCAAGTCTATAAAAGAAGCAATGAGAGGAAGAGAACAAGAGGATGAAGCGGGAGAAGACGAAGGCCTTCCGGATGAGGCACCCATTTCTGAACCGGATACTCAAGAAGCACCTAGTAGCTTGAGCTCAAATGTCCCTGAACTTCAAGCTCAAGTTGCTAGTCTTCAACAAGAGGTTGGTGAGCTTCGAAGCAAGGTGTCCGTACATGAGTCAAGATTTGCAAAGCTCAAGGCAAAGATGAAAGTGTTCATTCCTGGCATCATGTTCTCATCGGATGAAGACTAGGGTGTTTTTAGCTCGCTTCTTATTTTATCTATGATTCTAGCTTAGGATGTCTTGCTAGTTGTTAAACTTTGTTGTGATTTGAATTTAATGGAGCACTATTGCTTATTGTTTTTAATGCTTGCAAAAAGGGAGAGAAAGTGGCTTATTTGTTAAAGTTGTTTATTGCTTGATCTTTAGTTTTTGTTGGTAGCTAGTAAAATAAGGTAAGTTTGGAAATTGGAATCTTTGTTGGTTGCTGGTAAAATGAAATTGAGCATGTTTGAAAGATGAGTTATTGATGCATGTTTGGGTTAAGAAAGTTGGGTTGTTGATACATATATGGTTAAGGGGGAGCAATTTTAAAGAAAAAGTATTTTTTTCAGTTGTAAAATCTTGTTCGCATTGATTATTACGAAAGGTATAAAGTATATATACTTAGGGGGAGATTGATATTTTTCAAGTTTGAAAACATTCAAACAGTTAAAATGAAGCAAAAACATCTTTTAAAATCTTGGTTTTGAAATCATCAAAAAGGGGGAGATTGTTAGATTATAAAATGTTTTGATGATATAAAAAGATGTTTTAAAAGGGCTAAAATGGAATTTCACACTTTGAGTTTGAAGCAAATTGAGAAAAACACATTGTGAGACGTCAATCTCTCACATGGATCGATTGATGTATACATCAGCCCCTCAGGAAGGCACATGGATCGATCCATGTGAAGGTTGTAAAAGCTTGAGCTCTCAAATCCACGTCAATCTCTCAGCCAAGAGACGCGGATCGATCGACGTACTGCTGGGAGACGTCAATCTCTCATCCAAGGTGACGTCGATCGATCGACGTCATTCTGAGAGACGTCAATCTCTCAGCCAAGGTGACATCGATCTCTCAGCCAAGGTAACGTCAATCGATCGACGTCATTCTGAGAGACGTCGATCTCTCAGCCATGGAGACGTCGATCGATCGACATCATTCTGGGAGACGTCGATCTCTCAGCGCTAGGACGTGGATCGATCGATGTCCCCAGAAGTCAAAATTTTCGAACGTTGGAACAAAATCCAAGGGAGATCTATGATGTTTTCTCTCTCCAATCTTGCTCAAATTTCATGTGGACTTTAACTCAATATACTACATGCTTCCTTGAGTATTTTAACTATGTCTAAGATTCTCTAGGGTGGCTATTCAAGATCAAATCACTCCATAGGGTGGCTAAAGACTATTTGGACACTATCTTGACATTTTTGAAGATGAAGACTTGGTGGAGAGCCTTAAAAACGTGGTCAATTTCATCTATAAATAGAAGAGGCTTGGATGAGGCAAATACACACTTTCAACATCATCTAGCTTCATTTTTTTCATTGTTGTATAGTTCTCTCATGCTTGTGAATTTGTTTAAAGCTTGTTAAGCTTTTCTTTGCTCCTCATTGTTGTATATTGAGAGATAGAGAGTCAAGAACAAGAGGAACCATAAATATTTGATCTTTTGCTTGTGCTTAGACTAGTGAGGAAGTGTGAACCTTACTATATTTCTTCAACCCACTGTGAGAAGTTCTTGAGAGAACTTTGTTGAAGTTGTGAGGTAGCAGGAAGTTGTTCTGTAGTTGCACAAGTGTGTTTTGTGCAAGAAGTTGCTGTTGTTGTTACTTACACTAAGGTGTTAGTATAAGTGTTGTTGTTGTGGTTGTTCTTATTGCTTTAATAAGAAGAGTAGCTGTTGAAAATCCACTTTGGCAACAAAGTGGTAGTGGAGTATAATCATTTACGATTCAAACCACTCTATATCCGGTGTACACATTCATTGCTTCTCATCTCCCATTCTTACTCTGATTTTGGATTTCTTTTTGAGTTGAAAAATTCCGCAAAAAGTGTCAAACACTCTATTCACCCCCCCTTCTAGAGTGTGTTTCGGACCTAACATAATCATCTCATGATTATCAAATCAATACTCATACTGGTTAAAAATTATTTTATCTATATAACAAAAATGAATCAGGGACATATTGTCTGAATTGTGTAACATACTAACCAACAACAATGATAATAATACCTCTTTATTAATAATAAATGTATAACATAAAGATCCAAATCAATGGCTTAGGGAACATACACTAACACATAACAAACAAGAAAGCCATATATACATATATCAGGGGAAATTCCACGAGAAATTTGAGCAAGATTGAATAGAGAAAACACTTTAAATCTCTCTTAGATTTTGTTCCAATGGTCACAAAAATGTGAATCCTGGATGACATCTATCGGTCGATGTCTCCATGTTGAGGGATTGATGTCTTCTAGTAAAGTTTTAGTTTTGCACCTTACATACATGGATCGATCGATGTCTCATTATTGAGAGATCGGTGTCTTTCAGTAAGGTTTCAGTTTTGCACCTTACATACATACATCGATCGATCCATGTCTCTTCTTTGAGAGGCTGATGTATGCATTAATCGATCGGTGTCTCATTGTTGAGAGATTGATGCTTCCAATAAGGTTTCAATTTAGTACTTAATCACATCGATCGATCAATGTCTCTGACTTGAGAGACTGATGTCACATTGATTGATCGATGTGTCTCAATCTGAGAGATCGATGTCGGACAATAAGGTTTCAATTTTGAACAATCCCTACATAGATCGATCGATGTATCTTCTTGAGAGACAGATGTATATATCGATCGATCTATGTCTCACAGTGTGTTTTTCTCATTTTGTTTCACTTCCAAAGTGTGAAATATCTTTTTAAATTTTTTTAAAACATCTTTTAACTTCATCAAAACAATTCGTATTCCAACAGAGAAATCAAGCATTGGGTTTCTCATGAAGCACCCTATTCGGTCCCCTAGTCTATAAGAATCACTTTAGAATGGATTGCAGAGCCTCCGTCGCATCTTCAGCCAATTAGTTAATATATAACCATGAATTTAAAAGGGAACAACTAGTACCAAAAGTCAAAATTGACAACCAATACAATAATAAACAAACTTCACATCAATTAGTTTATTTATGAAACGAGCTTAAACATTCTACGGCTGGACTCGTCTAGCCACATAGATCATTATTGAACTCGCCCAATGTCAATCCGAGAAATCCAAATTATCTCTACCAAAGACAAAGGGACTGTTGCTGTCTGATCTCCTTTGTTATGTTTGTTCTTTAGCTGCAACTAGTAGGAGGCTAAGTGCTTTGGCTCTTAGGAATCTTAGTTTCCTTCCTTCTTTTGGGACCGCCCTTTGGTAGTTTAACTGTTTACCTGATTCTTGTCCTTGAACCTGGATTCAATCAGCCTATTGGAAAGTCCACACCATCTAGGATAGACTCCAAAGTCTTACTTTTCAGATCAACTTCTATGTTAGAAACATACCCATCATCGCATCCAATACCTAAAATTTTTTGCAAGCACGTGTGAGGTATAAATAGTACAATGAGTTCTCGTGTGTGTTAATTGATGTGAAAGATTTCAAAGATGGAAGAAGATAATTTCATTCATATCTTGTATATCCTTTACATGTAATTATATAACCTTTACAACAAGAAGTAAATACAAACTAAAAGATACAACCATCCAACAAATGTTGGGTACAACTAATAGATACAAACTAAAGGATAACAACAAGACTAACTACAAGTTGTTAGCTAGTATCCCAGCTAACCTCAGCTAGCCACACGGTTGAGGCTACCCATTCGGTTGAGAGGAAGGTGCCGTGTGTGAGGGTGCCATCTCCTTAACACGCCCCCGCATGATGGCGGTTCCATCGGAAACGCCAATCTTGGACCATAGCATGATGAACCGATCTTTAGGCAACGGCTTTGTTAAAATATCCGCTAGTTGATCATGAGTGGAAACATGAGTAACTTGAAGGGATCCAGCGGCAACCTTTTCGCGAACAAAGTGATAGTCCAGGGCAATATGTGTCATGCGACTGTGAAAGACAGGATTAGCACATACGTACGTTGCACTTAAGTTGTCACATCGAATAACCGGGACACAGGTGGGCCGTACACCGAGTTCCTTGAGAAGATTAGTAACCCAAGTAACCTCAGCAGCAGCAGAAGCAACGGCGCGATACTCCGCTTCAGTAGACGAACGAGCAATTGTGCGCTGTTTTTTAGAACACCATGAAATAGGATTGGCACCGAGAAAGAGAAGAAAAGCAGTGGTGGAGCGATAGGAATCGTGATCACCAGCCCAGTCTGCATCAGAAAACGCATGTAACCTAAGCGGTTGGTGCCGCCGAAGAAGCAGTCCATGATGAACAGTATTTTTGAGATAACGAAGAAGTCGGTTAGCAGCGGTCCAATGAGCTTGTGTAGGGGCATGCATAAACTGCGCTAGCCTGTTGACTGCAAAGGCAATGTCAGGACGTGTAAGGAGCAGATACTGAAGGCCACCAAGAAGACTACGATACTGCTTAGCATCGGCGGAAGGAGTGCCATCATGAAGGACTAGGCGACCACTAGAGGACATAGGCGTAGAAGAATCCTTTATGCCATCGAGATGAAACTTGGCAAGAAGATCACGAATGTACTTGTCTTGAGATAGATGGAGGCCGGCGGTGGTGAAAACGGCTTCCACACCCAAGAAGTAATGAAGAGGGCCGAGTTCTTTTAGTGAAAACCGAGCACCTAAAGAATCAACAAACTTACGAATAGAGGTGTCGCAGTTGCCTGTAACAAGCAAGTCATCAACGTAGACAAGAAAGTAGATAGTAATGCTGTCAGAACGATAGATAAACAAAGATGTATCCGACTTTGAATTACAAAAACCGTAGCCAAGAAGAAAGGTTTTCAATTCAGTATACCAAGCCCGAGGAGCTTGTTTGAGCCCATATAACGAACGCCGCAAATGACAAACATGGTGAGGATGAGACGAATCCACAAACCCTGGGGGCTGAGTCATGTACACATCTTCTGTTAAACGACCATTCAAAAAAGCATTATTGACATCAAGATGAGATATAGACCAGCCATAAGATAAAGCAAGCGAAAGAACCACACGGACAGTGGTGGGTTTAACCATAGGACTAAAAGTGTCATGATAATCAATGCCAGGACGCTGATTAAACCTCTTAGCTACAAGACGCACTTTGTATCTAGCAATAGACCCATCAGAGTTACGTTTGATACGGAAGACCCACTTACACCCAACCATGTTATGACCCGGAGGAGGAGGGACAAGATCTCATGTATGATTGCGAGCAAGAGCTGCAAGTTCATCATCCATCGCTGCGCACCACTTAGGGTCACGGATAGCTTGTTTAACCGATGTGGGTTCAAGGGTGGGAGGAAGGGGATGTTTAGTGGTATTATGTAAAGTGACATAGTCAGGAAATTGCTTGGGACACCGAATATTATTGCGTGCACGAGTGATCATAGGGTGTGCAGAGGATGACGGTGGAGGGGAAAGAGGAGTTTCGGGTGAGGGTGGGTGTTCGGCCAGTGAAGGTGCCGAAGGAGGAGGAGGAGAAGGGGGGCCGTACCTGGGAGGAGGAGCAGTGGACGCAACTGGCGCATGAACAGTGGATGGCGCAGAGGGGACTTTGGCCACCGGAGGCTGAAGAGCAGCGAGCAAAGACTGGTCAGGAAACCATGCGGCTGATGTCACCTGCGATGAAGAAGCTGGGGGAATAGCAGCAAAGGGAAAATGATGCTCAACAAACTGCACATGACGAGAAAGATAAATACGATTTGAGGAAACATCGAGACATTTGTATGCATGATGAGTATTAGAATATCCGACAAAAACACATGGTTTAGAACGTGACGCTAGCTTGTGATCGGAATACAGACGTAGCCAAGGAAAACATAGACACCCAAAAGCACGTAATGCATGATACGTAGGGGGTTTAGCGAATAAACATTCATAGGGGGTTTTGTCACGAAGGACTGCAGTAGGCAGCCGATTAATAAGATAGACTGCAGTGAGAAACGCATAAGACCAAAAAGTAGAAGGCATGGCCGAATCATGCAGCAAGGCCAACCCAGTTTCAACCACATGCCTATGTTTACGTTCAGCAGAACCCACATGCTCCGGAGTATAGGGAGGCGAAACCATGTGAGTTATGCCTTCGGATTCAAAAAACGTTGTAAGACCCTTATATTCAGTGCCACCATCAGTATAAAGCGTTACAAGGGGACGACGAAAAATTTTTTCAACCATGCGTTTGTATTTCGGGAAAAGAGTAGATACATCAGATTTGCGCGCCATAGGAAACAACCACACATACTTTGTAAAATAATCAATAAATAGAACATAGTAACGATGTCCATCAATAGACTCAACAGGGGAGGGCCCCCGAACATCAGAGTAGACTAAATCAAGGGGACCACGACTTACTATTGACGAAGAATGAAAAGGAAGACGATGACTCTTATTACGAAGACATGAGTCACAAACAAATTTATCAAGCGATTTACTAGACGGAATTGAAAAGTTATTACGACGACTTAAAAGCTGGAAAACACGTTGGGACGGATGGCCAAGACGATGATGCCAAGTGTCAATGGACGACTTAGCGCTGACATGCACACGCGGAGAAGATTCGGCTGGAGCGGCGGTGGTTGGATCCGGTGCACCCATGTCCCACTCATACAAGTTACCCTTGGTCTGCCCGTGAGCAAGTTGCGCCCCCGTAGTGAGATCCTTAACAACAAAAGAAAAAGGAAAAAACTCAACAGAAGTATTGTTGTGCTGACAAAACTTAGAAACAGAAATGAGATTCCGGGTAAGCAAGGGAACATGCAACACATTAGATAAAATTAAGGGCTTAGCAGAAGTGGGAAAAATAGAGGAACCAGTATGATTGATGCCAAGGCTAGACCCATCGCCCAAAAGAACATCATCGGGACCTTCATAGGGTTGGTGAATGGTGAGATTGTTTAAATCATTTGTAACATGATGGGATGCGCCAGAGTCCAAGATCCAGTTTTGCTGCACAGGTCCAGGAGTGGTGTGATGAATTTCAGGTTGCTGCTGTAACGAACGCTTTAAGGAATAGCACTGACGTGCTGTATGGCCCCGTTTCTGACAATACTGACAAGTGACTCCAGACTGAGAAGAATGACGCGAAGACCGAGGATTGGACCCCTGCTGACCGAACCCTCCTTGCGCCGGATAAGTAGACGGCTTCCCAGGAAAGGGACGGCCACCACCCTGCCGCACCCCTCCCTGGTTACCGTTGGAACCACCATGACGCCCAGCCTTCGTTTGGGTGTTATGAACAGTAACAACTGCTCCACTGCGATTCTCTTCGCGTTTAAGAAACGCTTCATGTTCTACCAACTTGTCATGCAGTTCTTCAAAAGAAATGGGAGTGTCCCGAGCTCGAATAGCAGCAGCAATTTCACGAAAGTTGCTGCTAAGTCCATTTAGTGCAAAGATAGACAAATCATCATCACTAATATGAGAGTCAACAAGGGCTAACTCATCAGCAATGCCCTTAATGGTCTGGAGATAATCAGCAACTGGCTGATTATCACATGTGATATTAGTCAAGCGTTCTTTGAGATTCATAATGCGCGAACGAGACTTATTAGCATACAAATGGTGAAGCTTGAGCCAAGCATCACGAGAAGATGAGGCAGTGGCAATGAGTGGCACCACGCCTTCAGATACTGATGCCAATATAGCATGAAGCAGAAGCTTATCCTGTCGAATCCAGATAGCATAATCAGGGTTCAACTTTTTCGTACCATCTTGGTCGACCGTGTGCTGTGATGGGCACGGAGTGGTTTCATCAAGAAAACCCATTAGGTCATACCCATATAGAAGAGCATCAAATTGCGCTTTCCACGAAGGAAAATTGTTTTTGTTAAGTTTGATAGGTAGCTGTGCGGCTACATTAATTGCAATGACTCCATCAAGGGAGCCATGCTTAAGGGAAGAACTTTCGGCCATTACTCCTAAAACGACGGCTGAGATTGGAAAAACTCGTTGGAGTCGGTTGGCTCTGATACCATGAAAGATTTCAAAGATGGAAGAAGATAATTTCATTCATATCTTGTATATCCTTTACATGTAATTATATAACCTTTACAACAAGAAGTAAATACAAACTAAAAGATACAACCATCCAACAAATGTTGGGTACAACTAATAGATACAAACTAAAGGATAACAACAAGACTAACTACAAGTTGTTAGCTAGTATCCTAGCTAACCTCAGCTAGCCACACGGTTGAGGCTACCCATTCGGTTGAGAGGAAGGTGCCGTGTGTGAGGGTGCCATCTCCTTAACATGATGTTTTATAAAATCATTTTATAATTTCGTAAATTACTGTGGTTTTAGCCTGTCTCTTCATCAATCCTGCAAAAACGGCTTGCAAACGACTTTCTAAGTCAATAAAACAATGAAAAAAGGACATAAAAGTGCACAAATATATAACATATAGTAGTATAAAATCATGTAAGTGCATTATTAACATCGGCCAAAACCGGTCAATGAGTCATTATCAGACCGAGTTTCTTGATACGTTAACGATTTTTAACCGTCCTTCAACAAGGCTAATCATGCCTTACAACTTCGGCGATTGTTAGATAAAAAAGGCTAACGTTCATCATGTACCTCATGAACAACGCCAACCAATCATGTCTATTTCATAGGACCCAATTAACAACGCTCGTCAGCATATAGTTCTTTGTAGAAGTCACCTTGATCTTCAGGAAAATATATTGTCTCCTAAAAGTGACTACTCCAGCTGACTATCGCAAAGACTTTAGATTTGAAACCTCGAAAGCGGTGACCAGTAGTTCCCCTGATAACAATAACAACAACAACGCAGATTCAGTATATCTAATAACAACAAAAACTATCGTCAGGGTCCGAGGAAGGTGAGGAACAGGCAAAAAATGCCTTCATCCCAAAAGATAAGGAGTTTGAGTCAAGTGAGACTCCCGACTAGTAGTTCCTCTGATAAAAATTTCTTTAATCCCTCTAATAGCTAAAGCGTGGCAACTTTCTATTAGCAATGAGCGAGCGAGTGATCAAGGAAGAAGTGTACGATGAATCATTTTAGCAAGAGTTGTGGACTAGCTCAAAACATATTTTGATTAGTAATTTATTTTATTTCACAAAAAAAAATACATAATACAATGTTCACAAATATTCATCAATTACTTTCGAATCTGAAAGCAAAATAGCAAGAGCTCACCTCGGTGCAGCCTAAGGGCACTTCTACTACTTCTGATCGAGATTCCAAAGTAAAATCTCCTCTTAATTATGAGAGAATTTCCTGGTGCTAAGAGCTGTAAGAAAATAGTGTAGGAATATGGAAACCAAGTAAACAATAAAGCCGAGACGTGACAAGATAGTCAGTGTCCTTAAACCAATTTTGCTCTCACCAAAGATCAAGGTACTCTTCAAGCAAATGATTCCCACGATATAACGACTATCTTCCTTTCCATTGCTCTAGGAGAGAAAGATTGAACTTGCTTAGTTCAAGAGAATGATAAGAAGAAGAGTTAAAGGAGAAAAGTGCTGAAAACTTTTAGGATTTTGCAAAAGCTTATTGTATATATTCAAGATAGCAAGGCCTTATATTTATAAGCCCTAGGTTGTGTTAAGAACAACTTTAAAACTCATTTCAGCAGTTTTTCACACCTTCCAGTCAGTTGCTAGCCGTTTGGAGATGAAGAGAGATGAACCTTGGACCAAAAGATGCAATTCAAAATGAAAAGTTCTGACTGTTGGTACATCGATCGATCGATGTTGAACAGAAATTTCGATCGATCTATGTATCGATCGATCCATGTGATCGATCTATATTGGACAGAAAGTTATCAACATTGCATCCACACCACATTCATCGATCAATGTCAACCACATCGATCGATCGATGTGATCAATATATTTTATTTCCATATGATCGATGTATGTTGGACAGAAAGTTTCCAACATTCCATCCACACCACATCGATCGATCGATGTCAACCACATCGATCGATCGATGTGATCGATCTTTGTCTAACAGAACACTCAACTTTATTCCAGCTTTCACTTAGTTCGATTCATCCTACACATGGATCGATCCAAGTGACCATTTTCAAGTTCAAAGTGTTCAAATCATCTTTCAAACTCCCAAACAACATCATACAAGTTTTTATATAAGTTTGAAGCATATTATAAAGTACTTTAACGTACTTCTCCAACAATCCCCCATATGATCCAAACTTATATACAAACACTCCAGAATGGTAATAAACTGACCTCTCCACTATCAAACGAAGATAATAACACATAACGGAGTAATGACAAACGTCTTGAACTGTCTGGTAGTACAATTTGTAGTTATATAAATGGAAATAGGATGACAATCGTCTTGAACCATATATTTGACTACTGTATATATGGACACACAAATGACATGCCATTATCTAACTTCTTACAAGTTCGCGGTATGGTGCATTAATGGCCCTGCACCCAATCCCAGCATTCATAAGTGATCTAGAGAGTTTGTCATGCTCTCACAGGAAGCGGTCCCACTTTCACACTTATATGGGTGATACTCATCAAGCGTGTACTGAAACACATCACCATTTATAATGGGTATGAATTATCCATTAAGAGATTAAATCTCACCCTCAAACATGCAGTAAGTACTATCCTCAGACATCTACACAGGAAGGGACATATATGATAGTACTTGACAGAACTCTTCTATAACGTGTTTTTACCTCATTGAACTCCGTTTGTAGGATCTCTACTAATATTGAGTTGGGTCCTGTCATAGAGAGTTCAAATCAGATGGAAATAGTCTCATTCCTCTCAATGTTTGTAGAACCATCTTACGGTTCAGTTCTTTAGTTAAGAGATCTGCAAGGTTCAACTCGGTTCTCACGTACTCCAAGTTAACCATCCTAGAACTAATCAAATCACGCACTATGTTGTGCCTCAAACGGATATGCCGGCTCTTCCCATTGTATATCTTATTCTTTGTTCGAGCGATCGCTGCTTGTGAATCACAATGAATAAACACATAAGGCATAGGTTTAGTCCACAAAGAAATATCAACAAGTAGATTCCTTAATCATTCCGCTTTTGTACATGCAAGTTCTAAAGCAACAAATTCTGATTCCATTGTTGATTTAGATTTACAAGTTTGTTTAGAAAATTTCTATGAAATAACACAACCACCCAAAGTAAATACATACCCACTAGTGGAGTTTATTTCATCATTATCTATGTAATTAATATCACAATAACCTTCTAACATTGCTGGACAGCCACTAAACATAAGTCATAAATCCATATTACCTCATAGATATATCAATAATCGCTTTAAAGCATCTCAATGTTCTTTACTAGGATTATGAGTATATCTAGCTAACCTGTTTACAGAACATGCAATATCTTTTCTAGTGCAATACATTAGATACATGACACTACCAATGATTCTAGCATATTCACATTGAGATACACCGTTATTTTTATTCTTTTCTAACCTCAGAGACGCGACATATGGAGTGCTCACAGGTTTAACATCAAAGTGATTGAATTTCCTCAAAATCTTTTTAACATAATGAGATTGAGAAAGCATAAGCCCCCCATATTTCTCTACTAATCTGAGACCAAGTATTAAATCCTCTTTACCTATGTCTTTAATTTCAAAAACAGAGGACAAGAAAGATTTAGTATCATTCACAATATCGATATTTGTTCCAAAAATCAACAAATCATCCCAGACAAATGATCAGACAATCAAGATTATTAGACTTGCTGTAAATGCATTTATTACTTTCATTTACAACATATCTATTAGCTAACATGGCATTGTCAAACTTCTCATGTCATTGCTTAGGCGCTTGTTTTAAACCAAACAAAGATTTCTTTAATCTATAAACTTTATGTTCTTGGCCCTTAGCTATCATTCCATTTGGTTGTTGCATATAAATTTTTTTCATCTAAATCTCCATCTAGAAATATTTTTTTAACATCTATTTGATGTATAACCAATTTATAAATTGAGACTAGTGTTACTAATACTCTAATGGACGTGATCCTAGCCACTAGAGAATATGTATCAAAAAAATCTATTCCTTCCTGTTGTGTGAAACCCTTAGCAACAAGCCTAGCCTTAAACTTGTCAATTGTGCCATCAGTCTTTAGTTTCTTTCTAAAGACCCATTTGCAACTTATAGGTTTACAGCCCCTGGTAAATCAACAAGTTCCCAAGTATTGTTGCTAAGGATGGATTCTAATTCACTATTGATTGTCTCCTTCCCGAATTTATCTATGGATTTTATTGCTTCTTGATAAGTCTTCGGATCGCCTTCCAAAATAAACACAGTAGCAAAATCATCTCCAAATGATTTTTCTACTCTTTTCCGTTTGCTTCTCCGGTGAGTTATTGTCACTATGTACAACCTTACTAGACTCACCCTTTTCATATCTTGAGTTAATTGTTATTTCTTTCTTCAAAAGAAAAATATGCTCAAAAAATTCTGCATTCTTGGACTCAATAATGGGACCATTATCTATAGATAAGAATCTGTAAGCAACAATATTTTAAGCATAACCAATGCAAGCACAATCGTTGGTTTTCAAACCTATTTTACACCTTTTGAAATCTGGAATTCCAATCTTGGCTAAACACCCCCACACTTTGAAGTAATATAAGTTAGGAGCATAGCCTTTCCAGAGTTTATATGGAGTGTTATTGCTCTTCTTATGTGTGATCCTGTTCAAGATATGACATGCTGATAAGATTGCTTCCCTCCACAAATTGTTAGGCAAGCCAGAACTTATAAGCATGGTATTCATCATATCCTTAAGAGATTTATTTTTCCTTTCAGCAACTCCTTTAGATTGAGGGGTGTAAGGTAGGGTAAATTTGTGAATAATACAATTGTCCTCACAAAACTTTTGTAAAGACAATATACTGTACTCACCACCTCTATCTGTCATTAACCTTTTGATTTTTATGTCTAACTGATTTTCAACTTTGTTTTTACATTTAATGAACATCTTTTCAGCCTCATCATTGTGAACCAACAAATAGACTCTAGTGAATCTAGAAAAATCATCTATGAACGTGATGTAATAATTATTACCACATTTACTTATGTAACCTCTAAAGCACCAAGATCACTGTGTATAAGTTTCAATTTATCAGTTGTTCTTTCAACATATTTAAATGACTTCTTATGATGTTTTGCTTCTACACAAAATTCATACTTTCCAAAGTCATCTTCACATGCATAGGATATCAAGTTAGAAAATTTTAACCTCTTTAAAGCATCCTTATTAACATGTCGTAGTCTTGCATGCCAAACATTAAGAGAATCAACAATATAAGCAGAACTAGATGCATTCTTATTAATAACACAAACAGCATCAAGTACAAGTAAACCTCCCGAGCAAAACTCTTTCCCTATAAATTCCTCATTCTTAGAAAATACAAGCATATTAGATTCAAGAACAAGTTTTATATTAGCCTTGTTCAGTAGTACTCTAGAGATCAAGTTCCTACGCATGAAAGGAACATGTAGCACATTGCTTAATTCCAGTCTTTTGCCTGAAGTCAACTTGAGAAACACCTTTCCTTTCCCAAGAACTTGGTTACGGTGTGCATCTCCCAAGAAGACTTGTTCACCATCACCTATTTCTTGATAATCAAAAAATAGATCCTTACTGATAGCAATTCAAAATAAAAAGTTCTGACTGTTGGTACACCGATCGATCGATGTCACTTCGATCGATTGCTGCCATCGATCGATGTCGGACAAAAACTTTCAACTTTACATCTTGCCTACATCGATCGATCTATGTATCGAGTCGATGTCACATCGATCGATCCATGTGATTGATCTATGTTGGACAGAAATTTTCCATCATTGCATCCACACCACATCGATCGATCGATGTGATCGATCTATGTACAAGAGAACACTCAACTTTATTCCAGCTTTCACTTGGTTAGATCCAACCTACACATGGATCGATCCAAGTGACCTTTTTCAAGTTCAAAATGTTCAAATCATCTTTCAAACTTCCAAACAACACCATACAAGTTTTTATATAAGTTTGGAGCACATTTAAAGTACTTTAACGTACTTCTCCAACAATCCCCCACATGATCCAAAATTATATACAAACAATCCAGAACGGAAATGAACTGACCTATTCACTATCAAACGAAGATAATGACACATAACGGAGCAGTGGCAAATGTCTTGAACTGTCCGGTAGTTCAATTTGTAGCTATATAAACGGAAATAGGGTGACAATCGTCTTGAACCACATATTTTTGAATTGCATCTTTTGGTCCAAGGTTCATCTTCCTTCATCTCCAAACGGTTAGCAACTGACTTGAAGGTGTGAAAAATGCTGAAATGAGTTTTAAAGTTGTTTTTAACACAACCCAAGGCTTATAAATATAAGGCCTTGCTATCTTGAATATATACAATCAGCTTTTGCAAAATCCTAAAAGTTTTCAGCACTTTTTTCCTTCAACTCTTCTTCTTATCATTCTCTTCTACTAAGCAAGTTTAATATTTCTCTCCTAGAGCAAAGGAAAGGAAGATAGCCGTTATATCCTGGGAAGCATTTGCTTAATGACTACCTTGCTCTTTGGTAGGAGTGAAATTGCTTTAAGGGCAGTGATTATCTTGTCACGTCTTGTCTTTATTGTTTACTTGGTTTCCATATTTCTATACTATTTTTTTATAATTTTTATTGGAGAAGTACGTTAAAGTACTTAAAATGTGCTCCAAACTTATATGAAAACTTGTATGATGTTGTTTGGGAGTTTGAAAGATGATTTGTACACTTTGAACTTGAAAAAGGTCACTTGAATCGATCCATGTGTAGGCTGGATGTCTGGATCGAATCAAGTGAAAGCTGGAATTTAGTTGAGTGTTCTGTTGGACATAGATCGATCACATCAATCGATCGATCGATGTGGTGTGGATGCAATGTTGGAAACTTTCTGTCCAACATAGATCGATCGATGTAGGCAGGATGCAAAGTTGAAAGTTTATGTCCGACATCGCTCGATCACATCGATCGATCAAAGTGACATTAATCGATCACATCGACCAATCGATGTAGCAACAGTCAAAACTTTACATTTTGAATTGCGTCTTTTGATCTAATGTTCATCTCCCTTCATCTCCAGAAGGCTAGCAACTGACTTGAAGGTGTGAAAAACTGATGAAATGAGTTTTAAATTTGTTTTTAACACAATCCAAGATTTATAAATATAAGGTCTTGCTATCTTGAATATATACAATAAGATTTTGCTAAATCCTAAAAGTTGTCAGCACTTTTCTCCTTCAACTCTTCTTCTTATCATTCTCTTCTACTAAGCAAATTCAATCTTTCTCTCTTAGAGCAAAGGAAAGGAAGATAGCTATTATATCCTGTGAAGCATTTGCTTGAAGACTACATTGCTCTTTGATAGGAGCAAAATTGGTTTAAGGACAGTGACTATCTTGTTACATCTTGGCTTTATTGTTTACTTGGTTTCCATATTCCTACACTATTTTCTTACAAGAGCATCATCTGGGAATTCAGGTTGGCATCTTCAAACTGATATGAGAAGTGTATGAGCATTTCAGGTCAATCTATAGGTTGACATACTAATCCATTTTACCCACAAAAAAGAAATAATTTATTTAATAAAACTGTTAAACACAAACATAATCCGACAGAAATACGACCTGCAAACACGAATATGACATGACAAGCCATCTCTATACGACTTACCAAACTGTCAATATGACCCATCAACCTAAAATATTTTAAAGCTTCTACTTTGATGAGTGAACTCAAACATGACCAAGTACCTAACAAGTTACTCGTGTATAAAAATCTATACCCGTAAAATAAACGGGTCAAGTTTAGGTTGATATCTTCCAACATCCTAATTTGAAAACAAACGGCTTTGCCATCCCTAATTACTACCGCTAGAAAAATGAGAGGAGAAGAAGAACCATCCCTACGGTTCCAAAAAAGTGAGGGAGTGGAGGAGGCTCTTCAAATTTTCTCAATATAAAATTGGCACACTGCAACTATTGCCAAAACATTGTTCACTGTCTAAAAGTGTAATATATTAGTAATTAAAATTTTCTTAATACCCTTTTAATTAATACTTACATGGTTTTGTTAGTTTACCTAAAATAACCAACTGATGATTTAATAGAACAGTGACCAAAATAGTTTGATTTTCCTAAATTAAATTACAACAATATTCTTTGGGCCGGAAGGGGTAATTCAATTTTTTCCTCTTTTTTTTTTTTTTGTTTTTCACCATACAAAATAATAACTTTCAACAAACAATGTCTTTGTTCGTGAAATCCGATTGCATAATATTAAAGAGCTTGTTACAATGATTAAAAAAAATCATATTACATCATCATCATCATCCGTACTCAGTATATTCCAACGTCAGCAAAAGCTATCGTTAGGGTCTGGGGAGGATAAATGATAGGCAGACAATACCTCTGTCCCAAGGGATAGAGAGTCTACTTTCAGTGAGACCCCCGGCTCTATATATACCTGCATAAATGACCTAATAATAGAGATAGGATGTGTTAGTGTGTTAGTGAGGGAATTCGAGAAGTACAAAGAAGAGGTTTTCGATATTAAAATACACATAACGTGTATATGTACATGTAATGCAACACAACGGTAAAACATAAGCAAACATGTGTAAAGTCAATCTAAAGCGTAGATAGTGTCTACGCATATCTATGTCTCTAATATACTCTAAGGTGTCTCTATATATGACATATACCTCGTTAACTTTAATCTTATGTCTCTATGAACTCCTATCCTGGACCATGTTCTCAGAGAGGTGCAAATCTAGTAGGTCGTGCCTAATATGCTCATTCCAAGTCAGTTTGGGCTTGCCTTTACTCATGTTCTCCTCTACAATGAGGCTTTCAATTGCTCTGACCGACGCCGTTGTCTGTCTCCGCTTGACATGCTCAAACCATCTCATTCTTCCCTCCCTTATCTTATGTGCTATACTAGCCACGCCTAACCTTTCTCGAAACACCTCGTTTCTTATCCGATCTAGCCTTGTGTGCCCACACATCCACCTCAACATCTTCATCTCTGCCACTTCCATCTTGATCCGGTCTAGCCTTGTATACTCTAAGGTGTCTCTATATTTAACATTAATATGTAGATAATTATTATATGAGATTCTTTTTAGCAGTCCTTGCTCAGTTGACCGGTCTGATTTTATGCATAAAACCATTTTGACAATCAGTCAGAAAAACCAGGGCGAACTGGCGGTTAAACCTACTGGTGAGCCGATATTTAAAAAAACCGCACGGTTCAATTTACCTTAATTTTAAACAAAGAAAAGTTGAAAATGTCTCGGCAGGGAATGATCCGCAGACCTGTCCCCTGCCAACTCGTGCGTTGACCACTGGGCCACTTCGGCCTTTGGGACAGATTGGTTCGATCCTCTGCATTCACTTCTAATTTGTTTAGTATTATAAACAACAGGTATTGGAACAACTGATAAGTTTTGTTGTTTTGTGACTCTAAAATCACGGGTTCAAGCCACAGAAACAGTTTATTGTACAACGTTTACGAAACACGATTCGACCCTCTCCGAACCCTACTCAAAACGCATGAGCTTAGTACACGGGAACACCCTTTTAATCTTTTTATAAACAAGCAACTAATAAATTAGTAGTACATAGTACACAATATGGTAAATTTGTGCATATATAAGTCAATAGGGGTCGATGGCAATCGGATCAGTGAACCATGAATCAGTAATTTTTGTTAGGACTTCAAAAGAAATGCATTTTAGGCAGATAATTTTAATCATATGAAACCAGACATGATTTAGATTACACATAACTATAATACAAACACATGACTATAACTATGACCATGTGAACAAGCAGAATCCATTGCAGGAAGAGAGTATTCAAAACAGAAATATTTCTGTTTACCAGTAATTCTTTACAAACCTAACAAGCCTGGGAATAGCAACAGAATAATTTCATTTTATTGCCCTTGTTTCTGTAAATTTACTATAGTACAAGCTACAAACTTCTTGAAGATCAACAGAGCTCGAAGTAAACAAGTTTCCAGGCAATGCAGCTGGAAGAGCAACACCAATCTCCTCACATAATTCTAGCACAACAGCTGCCTCCCTAAGCTTTCCCTCCTTCCACAGACTCTTGACAAGAACTTCCTTTGTTGAAACATCCGGTGCAAAATTCAAATTCCTCATGTCCTTAAATAATCTCATTGCAAGAGAAGCTCTTTCACATTTGCAATAAGCGCGGATGAGAACAGCGTACATATGAGCATCTGCCTCCAGTCCGCTTTGTCTGACCATTGCAAAGAGCCTCTGTACAGTTTTGACATCTCCCTGAAGTGCGAAATGGTTCATCAACCCAGAAAAGGTTTGGATATCTGGAGAGAAGCCAAGTAGTATCATTTCTTCAAGTATTTCTAGTGCCTCCGGATCCATGCCACATTTAGTGAGGGTCCTTAAAGTAGATGTATACAAAATCAATTGGCTGCTTTTAGATAATGGACCACAGACTGTTCTAACAGCACGGAGAATCCTTAAAGCGGCATGCCCTTTACCCGATAAGCCGTAAAAGTCGATGATTAATCTCACAGTGCTGAAAGACAACCTAATACCCTCACTTTGTAACTTTGACAAGAGCTGATCAACAAAATCTACATGCCCAGAGCGAGCCAATTTGGCAATAACCCTTGATATCGTGTGAACATCATGTTTAAAGCCTGGCTGACATGCTACCCAGCAGAAAAACTTCCATGCTGTTTCAGCTGAACTGAAACTTCTAATCATTTTGCATACCAATCTTGTGGTCCAAACAAATTTTGCATTCTCTAGAGCTAGTATCTCGTCAGGTGCCCACGACTCTAAGGCACTTGCCAAAGCAGCAGGGTCTAACCATGGTTTCAGCTTCACCTGATCCGCTGCAGCAGCAACAGCGTTCTCATCTTCCTCCTCATTATCGGTGTCTCCATCACCATCACCATCACCATCACCAAGAGAGGACGTTATATTTCCAATCCGTTTATCAGGATACATATTCGTGTCCACTACATAGCCTACGTCCTGCAGTCGCTGTAAATAGCTCTGCATAGCTCGACCAGGCAATAACCCATCAGTTTGCATCTCATCAAGGAGAGCACTAGTGACATCTAACCTATCATGAGCAGAAAATGCTGCAACCAGAACAGAATATTGCTTCAAGGTACGTTTAACCCTCATCTGGGGTAATTTTTGAAATACCTCAAATGCTGTATCTAAATGCCCAGAGTTCACAAGATGCTCAATCATAATTGTATATGTCCTAGAATTAGGAAGGCCACCTCCAACAACCAACCTACGGAAAATATCAACAGCCTCGAAATCCCTACCATTGAGAACAAAAAGGTGCATTATAATGTTATACGACTCTGTACAGGGGCGCCTCTGCAATGCACCTTTCCATTCCTCCCACACACTAAGAACCTCACGAAGGTCACCAGCTAGAGCAAACCATTGCATCCTATCCAGAAAGCTAATGCGTGCAATATTCGTGAACTTGCCATCATTAATAGCATTGATCAGTGCTTTAAGTTTTCCCGTTTGGCCAGATTTGGCAAGAACCTTGCATAATGTATAGAGCGTGATCTGATTATGCTTGAAATGTGGATTATCCTTTAGTGTTTCCACCAACGAAAGAGCAGATTCTGGTGATGGAGCCGATTTTAATGCATTATTAACTACAAAAGAATCCACAGCAGAACTGTGCAAGAGAGGAACTAGCGACTCAGAAGAGTTGGACCGCAAACCAAGTCTAATTGAATCTATAATCTTAGCTCTTTGGAGGTAAAGGGTGACCTTGTTCACTTGTGGGGTACCTGAAAATTGGCGAATTTGTAAGGGTAGACCAAGTAGCCGGTTTGGTTGAGTCCATACCCGAGAGAAGTGCTCCGCAATAAACTTGCAAACCATGCTACTAGCACGGTTTAACGCCTTCTTAAAGTTCGAAATGGGCAAAGAGCTCTGTGTGGCAATGGGTCGAACAGCTCGTGTGCATGATCAAATACGTCAACAAACTGCCATAAAAATATTTACAAGATCATGTTGTCATAAACAGTACTAAGGTCCTAAAACATTACACTGCCGTCGGCCCCCGGGGCCCTCCTCAAAACACAAAACACCACTCTCCCAGACACCCTACTTTCAATCACCGTAAAGGTAAACTTAAAATCAGCTGCTCAAAAAATAAAAACATCCGCGTTTGACTAAGCTTCCGCATTTACGCAAAGTTTTGAAAAGTCATGGATCAATTCGCGATCCGATATGAGTAATATGGATCAATTCGCGATCCGATATGAGTAACGTTACTCTATACTTTATGCAAAATTTTGCTTGATTCGAATGTGTAATCTAAAAATTAAAAAACATCAACCTTATCAATTAAAAAACACGGGAAATAAGTAAGCTCTTAAATGCTTACCAAAATATGGATTTCGCCGCATTATATTGAAGTAATAGGCTGTGTGGACAAACACTGAAGCAGAGTAATACCACTCTGGAGCTAGATTTTACTAGTTTATTCATTGTTCTCCTATTTCTTTCTCATTTATGCTTTATCGTTTTGCTTCTATAAAAAACTATCAAAATATATAATATAAAATATTTAATATTATATTTATTCTCATCGTAATGTATTTTTATAAAATATTATTATTTTTATAATTAACGTCACTATTTTATGCGATAATTATTTTTTCGTGCAGTAAAAATGTATAGAACTAAAAAAAATGCATCGAAAAACATGCAGAATCAAAACTAAAAAATATAGTGAGAAAGAGAACAACTGGTGTTATTGTGAGCCCAGAACACAAAATAGGAGTGACAATCTCGTACACAATACAAAAATACGACTCGAATCTGATACGCTCCTTGGAAGCATGGGGTATAGTATGAGTCTGATACTTTGATACCCGAAACCTAAAAAACACGAAACACGAAATATAAAAAACGACATGTTTGCCACCCTTAAGATTTTAGCCATTTGCATCAAGCTCAAACTTCCTTCTTGCATGTCCCCCAGGCTACGACATGCGCCCATTTAGATGCTACTACCAAACTATCAAGAGGATTAGCTGCCAAGGGTATCTACCCAGCAGTGGATCCTTTAGATTCAATATCAACCATGCTTCAACCGCGGATTGTTGGTGAGGAACATCATGAAACTGCGCAAAGAGTTAAGGAAACTTTACAACGTTACAAAGAACTTCAAGACATTCTAACTATCTTTGGGTTAGACGAATTATCCATCAACATACTTCTTGTACATGTTGATGGATATTGTGGGAGCTCCTTGGCCTGTAGGCTTGCCTGCAGTGCTGGGGGCTCCTTATGCAGACTACTGTGCAAATGACCAAGCTCCTGCTAGCGGGCCGTTGGGTACCTAATTTACATCCCTACACTACTTTTAGGACTGGGTGTGACAGAGACCCTTACTAGTTGGGGTTCAAACTTTGATTTTGTTAGGTTTTCTGGAAGTGCAATTTATGCACACAATTTTATGTACACTGCATGATAACTACTACGAATCCTAACGCACACTTTGTTTGTTTTATACTTTTTAAATAATTTTACGGAAATGGCTAAGAAGTAACAAAGAAGAGGCATGTGTTCCCAAGCGCCGTGGTTTTTCTTTTTTCAACATGCACCCAAAAGTTTTCCATTTTATTCCAATGGGCACCCAAAATTTAAAATAGTTTTAGTTTAATTTCATAATGTTAAGTCAGTGTGACACAAATGTTACATTGAATCAGTTGTTAAAGCCTCAGTGGACTCCTTGACTTCCACATATCCATGTTTCAATGATAATGGATGATGAGAGCATCCACCTCATAAGTCGGAAATAACTAACATCTCTGTAACGAATTTATAGCGATAGATATTGAACATTTTCACCTTCGTAACATGATATATTATATGGTGATGAATGATACATTGATTCGTTGTTAAATGTATCTTTATTATTCTACTTATAGTTTGAGATTCGCCAGATTATTTCGAATCAAAAGAATTCATCTAGGTAATATATGTGATTGTTCTTGCAAGGTATCTGATGATTATTATATGGCAATTGCTACCGATTCACATTTATCCTATAATTGGTAATGGGCTTACATTACTACATGTTTGTGTTAAATGTGTTTTTTTGGAATAACTATTGAAGATAACCTATGGTCTGTGTTCATACAATATGATCGAATCGAATCTTTTATCAAAAGAATTTATATTTGATTGCTTATAAATGAGAAAGAAATGCTCGCCACATCTTACTTGTTACGACCATGTTTTCTTTTAAAAAAAAGAATAATGAAAAAAATAAATAAATATTATTAGTGCAAATGTGTGTGCAACGGTGGTGTATAAAAAAAACCAACAATAATAAAATATAAATTACATATGTATTGTGTGTAACTTGTAAAGATAAGAGAGAAAAAAAACTATTAAACCTTATTAATCCCCACTATCCCTTTATCTTACGATAACTTTCATTCCATTAAATACACCTTAATGCCCCCTCCATAACCTCCCACTATATTTAGTAAATCATCTCATCTTCCCCTTACGAAAACCAAACCGCAAACCACTTAGGAGAGGGGAAAAAAGAGCATCTGAGAGTGGAGGGGGGGAAAAGTGGAAAAGAGGGAAAAAGAAAAGAGAAGAGGAGAAGACTTTGTCCAATCCAATTCCAATTTCACCTACAGTATAGTATAATCCAAGCAATGTAAGTAACCTTACTATATTTGCTATATTTTTGCAAATGTTATATTATTATACTTTCGATTATCATCATGAATCATGCATTCGTATATGTGCTTGGATAAATGAATGTTAATTTGTATATATTCAAATGTGTATGTATCATGCGCATATGAATAGGGTTGACCAGTGGCTGAATGGGCCACTGTTGATGTAACATATATTCATGTATCGGATGTATATATATTTCTACAAACGTGTATGTATATATGCTTGAATGTACATATAAGACAAATGTATGAGCTGTTAGTGTATATGAGAAAAGCTATAAAATGAACACTTTCAACCTCACAATTTTCAGAAGTCAGGGAAAAATTCACACCACAACCGATGTGGTACTTTTACATTTGTGGGTTATGTATATTTGTTGCCTGTACTGCATGTGTGTGCTTTGTACTGTATATTTGTTGTCAGAGGTAAGTGGTCTATTTGCACTTGTTATGTTTATCATGTATCAGTGTGTTGTTGTTGCATAACTGTAATTGGATTTTCTCTATATGCGAGTTGTGTGTATATGTGACATATGCGGGTTTGGAAAATAATTATTGATATATGATGTGTGGGAGTATGCATACACGTATATATGCACGTGTATGGGTGCGGACATATATATGAGTATGGATGCACCGGATTACGTATGATTATGCATTCGCATTCATGGCACGAGCATTGCATTGACCTACGGGACGTGTGGCCCTATGAGGCGTGTGGTCCTACGGGACGTGTGGCCCGACGGGGCGTGTGGCCTGACGAGGCGTGTGGTAGGATCACCTTGAGGTTCATGCATTGCACGGTAGAGATATGAGCATCGTGTGTGACATGACTTTTGTTGTGTGTGACACGTAGAGAAAGACATGCATCATAAAGCTGCGCATTATTATGTGGAGTGACTTACTTTTCACAGTTTATTTACTCCATTGGCATTAATTGTCCTTTTCTTTGTTTATGTGATTATTTGTCTGCTGTGTATGTCATATTTGAGAAGAGCATGCATCACGGTAATGTAGATTGAGCTGATGGATTTATCTATCTTGTTTGACTATTCTCAATGTGTCAACTGTTAAAGATATTCGAGTGAATTTAATTGAGTACTATTTGTAAATGTTATCTGTAATTGTCTCTGCATGTATGATTTTCATAATGGGTATAGATAGGTTGCTTACTGAGCCCGATGATTTGGCTCACACCACCATTCACCAGTTTTGCAGGTAGGAGAAGTTAGGGTATGCTTACACAGGAGTTAGTATACTGTGGAGGATCGAGACGAGAAATTTCAAGACTAAGGATATTCAGAAAAGTCTTTCGAGTATTGGTTGAGATAGTTATTTCAATATTCGAGGTTTATGCATTTTTTTCGAGATTAGTGTTTATATACATTTGACTATTGTATTTACTTAGAAATTCTTAGACATTGTATTGATGATGATGACTATGTTATCGAGGATTTTAGTAATAACTTCCGCTGACATCGATTTACATTATTATGATGACGTGTAATTGAATTGTATCGACGTCTTGTATTCTCTTCAGCGAGATACGGCGGATGAGTCGTTTCGATTATTATGGCTCGGTACGGGTCGTTACATTACTGGAGACATGGCATAATACCCCGACAGATATCACTTGAAAAACTTGATGATAACTTGTTAGCTGGATGCACACTAGTACTTGTACGTATGATTTTACGAACATAACTGCGATGACCCAACTATTTGCAATTACAAGGGCGAAAACCTCAAAATGCCTTTTAGTTGGTTTATTTTATTAATTAGGGGAAAATAAAAGGAAAAAAAGGATGAAGAAAACTCTTCAGTTTCTATTATGTTATTTCTCCAGTAATGTGAAAGAAAAAAGAAAGACAAGACATTTTTCATCTTTTTTTCTTCAAATTCAATAGAAAATCTTCAATGGATGAACCGATACAACACCAGATTTGAACTAATTAGAATCTGAGCGAATGATTAAAGGTAACTTTGTTGATTTTCATTTTTTTGGGGCTCTCATCCTAAGATTAGGTTTCTTGAGATGAAAGTTGATTGCAATTTCGGGTTGATCGAATTGTTGATTTCTAGAGATGTTTGTTGGTCTCTATGCTGTGAATTAGTGTGAGGACACTTGTAAATTATCTGCTTTGGAGTTGAATTTCTGCAACAAGACCAAAAGGTAGGGGTTTTATTCATATTGTTCTTAAATTGCATCTCGATATCTTATTATTGATGACTTTGGAACTGATATTGGTTGAGAATCAGTGTTTGTTGGAAAAAGGTTGAACCCCAACCTAAAGGGCTTCCACTTTTACAGCATGTGTCCTATTTATCTTTGATGCTACCTAATTTACATGGAATGAAATCAATCAACTGATTTACTAACTAAGGTAATGATTTGACTACACTAGCTATGGTAAGTATTGACTATTTTACATGGTAGTTTTCTATTTACAGAAAGAACGATTATCTCCTAATTATTCTCAACACTCCCCTTCAAGTTGAACAGTAGGGTCTCTAACGTTCAACTTGCGTAGAACACCATTAAAGACTCGCCCATTGACTGCTTTCGTGAGTATGTCTGCCAGTTGGTCCTCCGAGCGCACGAATGGTAGAGAAACAACCCCACTGTCAAGTTTTTCCTTGAAAAAATGACGATCAATCTCGATATGTTTTGTTCGGTCGTGTTGGACAGGGTTTTCTGAGATACTGATCGAGGCCTTGTTATCACGAGGTAGACACGTCGGGCTTTTTTTTGGAAAACCAAGCTCTGACATGGGTTTTTGTAGCCACAAGACTTCAGTAATGCCTTTGACGATTCCTCGGAACTCTGCTTCTGCGCTAGTCAGCGATACCATGGATTGTTTTTTTGCTTCGCCAAGTAACTAAATTCCCACCTACTAATGTAAGATAACCAGAAGTTGACCGTCTGTCTACTACGTTCCCTGGCCAGTCTGCATCAGTATAGGCTTCAATATTAAGATGTCTGTGATTTTGAAACACAATGTCGTGCCCAGGTGTACCTTTGAGATACCTCAAGATTCTGAAGACTGCCTCGAGGTGATGTTCTTGTGCATGAACTGACTTACTACACCAACCAAGTAGGCAATATCTGGTCGTGTGTGGGATAAATATATCAGCTTGCCAACCAGCCTCTGGTACTTTTTCTCGTTCCACTAGTGGTGCTCCCTGAATTACTTCCAGCTTTTGATTTGGAATCATCGGAGCATTCGCAGATTTCCCATCCAGCAGCCCTACTTCAGTAAGCAAGTCCAGAATATATTTGCGCTGGGAAACGTAGATACCCATGGGGGACCGCAACACTTCGATTCCCAGAAAATATTTTAGTTCTCCAAGGTCCTTCATCTCGAATTGAGTAAACAAGTGATTCCTGAGACGAGAAGTTTCGTTAGTATTATTTCCAGTAATAATCATATCATCAACGTAAATAATAAGGCACGTAATACTACTTCCCTATTTTCTGAAGAAGAGAGTATGATCGGCATTTTTTTGTTTGTATCCATCCTTTTTTCATGACAGCAGTGAACCGACCGAACCAGGCTCTGTATGACTGTTTGAGCCTATATAACGCCTTTTCAGTCGGCATACCTGTTTTGGTCCAAATTCCTCAGTAAAACCTGGTGGTGGTTCCATGTATACCTCTTCCTTCAGGTATCCATGTAGAAAAGCATTCTTTACATCAAATTGTTGTAAGGGCCAGTTTTCATTTGCAGCAATCGAAAACAATACTCGAATGGTGTCTATTCGTGCCACAGGGGAGAATGTCTCTGAGTAGGTGATGTCATATGTCTATGTGTACCCTTTTGCGACCAACCTGGCTTTATGTCTCTCGATACTTCCATCTGCTTTGTATTTAACCATAAACACCCACCTGCATCCAACAGTTTTCTTACCATGTGCTAGTTGACATTTTTCCCACGTCTGATTCTTCTTCAATGCCTCCATTTCTACACCCATGGCTTTCTTCCACAGTGGCTGTCTGAGGGCCTCATCCACAGTGTGTGGTATTTTCTCAGAACATAATGTCACAAAGAAACTGTGTGCTGGTCCTGGCATACCCTCCCATGGCCTCATGATCAGGTACTTAGTGGCTTGAGTAACTTTGGTAGGGGAGTACCGCTCAGGTGGTATCCCTCTGTTCTTCCTAGGTGGTAGCATTCGTCCCTGATTCTCTGCAAAGAGGTTAGTACAGTCCACGGGAGAACAAGTGGGAGGAGGAAGATCAATAGGACGTGTAGGTGAATCAGTGATATCAATAAGGGAGTCAGACTCGGTAGTAGGATAATCAGACTTAGGGTCATCAACCTGTATATTGTCGCTTACTTATTGAGTGTCATTCGTCCGGGAAGTATCATTGGTGGGTATGATCGTGATGTCCTCGTTATCGCAGGGTACCGCTGAACAGTCGGTGTCATCTACTTGTCGTGTTGGTTCAATCGTCAACCAGTATGGTCTGGATAGCCAATTGAGAGTCTCATCACTAGTTATCTCCCACTGAGACTGAGATTGGGTGGCAAAAAAGGGTTCGGTCTCAAGAAAGACACAATTCATAGTGGTATGGATTCGGCAAGTTCGAGGATTGTAACATCGGTATCCTTTTTGGATAGACGCATAACCAATAAAGGCACATCTCTCAGCACAGCAGTCAAGTTTGTCTCAATGAGTTCGTGGGATATGGACAAAGACAGTGCAACCAAAGACCTTTGGGGGTAATGTTAGGATGGATGGAATGATAGTTTGAGTGGCCAACATTTGGAGTGGTGTTTGATGATGTAGGATGGACGTAAGAAGTCGGTTACTTATATAGGTAGCTGTAGACACAGCCTCCGGCCAAAAACCACGAGGGACATTAATATCAAGCATCATATCTCGTGTTATTTCGAGGAGAGTGCGGTTTTTTCGTTCCACAATGCCATTTTGTTCGGGAGTACCAAGACACGAGGTTTGACGAATTATGACATTATCAGAGAAGAAATTTTTAAGTGCCCTGTCAAAAAATTCCCCACCATTGTCTGACCGAAGGATTTGTATGGAAGCATGAAACTGTGTAGTAATCATCTTATGAAATTCAATGAATTTTGTACTAACCTCAGATTTGTGTTTAAGGATATATAGCCATGTCATTCAAGAAAAATCATCAACAAAAATGACAAAATATTTATAACCAAGGGAAGTGGGATGGGGAGAAGGACCCCACACATCTGAATGTATTAACGAAATTTTTTTTCCACACGAGTATTATTCACCCGATACGATGCTCGAGGTTGTTTGGGCTGCAGGCAAGTGTTACATTCTAAGTGGTGTAAATTAGTGTCTTGGGTGGAAAAAAGGTCGGGGAAAAGAAATTCAAGATAACTAAATGACGAGTGCCCTAACCGGCGATGCTAGAGCCATAACTAACGAGTATCTGATCCGGTGGCAAGGTCAGACCAGCCCTGTTGTTCTAATGTATCCACGTAATAAAGTCCACCAGCCTCAGTACCACGTCCAATGATGCTCCCCGTATGAATGTCCTGCAATACACAAAACGAAGGATACATGAGAACCATGCAGTCTAATTCTTTAGTAATTTGACTAACAGATAATAATTTTGAGGAGAGAGACGGGAAAACAAGCAGTGGGGTAAGGTTATTTTAGGGGTGATGGAAACGGTCCCCCTCCCTGAACAGGAATAATCTCTCCACTAGCAGTTTCAACATGGGTTTTAAAGGATTATATCGAGTAATAAAATTGGTATGGTCGAAGGTCATAGTGTCTGAGGCTCCACATTCAATTATCCACCGGGAGTTAGGCTGAGCAGAGGAGCGGCCAGTGTTACAGCGGGAGGTAACTTGTATGGATGAGTCAGATTTATGGGTCAAAGTGGACTGATTGGCGTTTTGAGGACTAATTTGGACAGTGGTGGAGTCTTGAGGGGCCCAAGATGTAATTTCGGCTGGTAGGGGTGATACTGTCTGGTTTTAAAAGTGGAGGGGCATTTTGGATACAGTTGGGAATTTTACGGTCACATGGTGCAATTCCGGCTTGAAGAGGGGTGTAAGTGTTGGGTTTAGAAACAAGAGGGGTTTTATGTAAACTCTTAGATGTGTGGATGGTACTGTCCTTTACAGAAAATACAAGGACTACTGGATTAATATTTGGGTATAAAAAGGGAAGGGGGCTAGGGTTTCCCTCAAGCCCCCTTTTGCCTGCCGCCGTCTGTGAGGAGCCTCCAGAAGGTTCTTCCTGGGTTTGCACCCTTTCTGCTTGCACTTGTTGCGCTAGGGCTTTGCCGTCGTCTTCTCTGTCAGAGTTGATGGTGGCTGCCTCAGTATCCATGAATCCGGTGGTGGTGGCTCCAAATCTGGTGCTGGTGATTCTCTTCCCCTCCCACCAGTTTGGATAACCATGTAACTGAAAGCATCTCTCTTTTGTGTGACCTTTCTTTTTTGTAATGGTTGCACAATAACTGGCTCTTGTCCACCTTCCTTTCCCACGATAATGTATTTGAGCAGGTTTGGTTTTCTTGTTTCTCCGTCTGTGGTGACTTGGTTCTACCTCTGCTTATGGCTGGAGCCCGTCCTGCTAGTCCCTGCACCACTTCAACTCCTAATGATGAGTTTTTCTCTGAGGGATGATGTCCTCTGAGTATACTGTTCCGGGCCTCTGTCCTTTGGATTTCTGAAAAAGCTACTTCGACTGAGGGTAAAGGTGTAATTTTGACTAGATCCTTCTTTTCTTGCTCAAACTGATCTCCAATGGCTAGGAGAAACTGATAGAGGCGAAACTCTTGGGTTTTTTGATTATACAGTCCGATGTCTTCTGAGCTTCGCATCGGATTGGGATCTTTGGTGTCTATTGACACCCATACTGCCTGGAGTTTGTTCCAGCAATCTTCAAAAGTACCATCCCCTTGTCGGATGATACTAGCTTGTTCGTATAAATCAAAGATCTGGAGTCCATCTCCACCCATTCCATATGTAAGAGCTAGGCCATCCTAGAGGACCTTAGCCATGGGATACCTAGTAATGTTGCTGATCATTGTAGGTTCCATGTTTTGTAATATCCAAGTAAAGACTTTATTATCATCTTGCTCCCACCTGCTGTAATGTTGGTCATTTGAGGGTGGAGGTGGCGGGTTACCAGTGAGATATGCAACTTTGCCTTGGCCAAATATGGCCCTATAGATAACAGTGGACCATAAAGAGTAATTGACACTGTTCAACTTAACTGATATGTGTAATATTTCAGGTATGGGCATAATCTGCTGAGAGGGCGGTACGGGAGACCAAAGGCTTTTCAGGAGAATTTGAGCAACTTGTAATGCTAATTCCTCTTAAACAGTGTTAGGTGTGGATGATGATTCTGGGTTGGCGGAGGAGGCCTCTGGTTTTCCAGTTTCTGATATTATGGTTGATGTTTCTGCAGGTTACGATGGAACAGAGTTGTGTAAGCAACACGGTCTTCTGACTGTGATGGTTTGCAGCAAAAAAAGGGCCAACTGGCTAGGAAAAGCTATTAGACAAAAAAAGGCCAATCGGTTGGGAAAGGTATTCAGGCGATGATGAAGTTCTTTCTGAGCCTATTCTAAGAAACTTCAGATTATTTTTACAGAGAAGAAGTGTCCTGCTCTGATACCATGTTCAGGATTGAAGAAAACGTTTTTCCTTTTTCTTCCTTGATAAAACTTTTACAGCATGTGTTCTATTTATCTTTGATGCTACCTAATTTACATGGAATGAAATCAACCAACTGATTGCACTAACTAAGGTAATGATTTGACTACACTAGCTATGGTAAGTATTGACTATTTTACATGGTAGTTTCCTATTTACAGAAAGAACGATTATCTCCTAATTATTCTCAACACCCAGCCCCAAGGAGCTACGTGGAGGATATAAATCAGGAGTCCAGCGGCCTCCTAGATTGGATGAGATCTTACACAGTTGCCCACACAAGGCGCCCCCATAAACCAGGCCTTTGACCTGGCAGCAAAGGAACATCCACACTGTGCTCGTCCCTAGATTTGAATTCATGACCTCTTGTTGGCAATCCCAAACCCGAGTACCAACTGGACTATGCCCTGGGGGCTGGTTGAGAATCAATGTTTGATTGTATGTTTTGCAGTTATTGTCATTATGGATGTGTAGTTGGGGCAATATGTTGATTTGGAGAGTTTTGGAGATGAACATGGTATAAACTTTGAAAAAAAGTGTTCTATCGACTGTGGCGGTCGACCAAAAGGTGCTGGCGGTTGACCCCCCGTAGATTCAATCACCCCAGTAGTTTTTGACAATCCATGTGCGAGAAGGTGGCTGTCGACCGCTGTTATCAGCATCTTCGTCATCTGGTTAAGTTTTTATTCTCTCTTTCTCTATATACACACACACACACAAATACACATACACATATCTGTGTCTGTATAACTACAAAGATTGGATTTAAGTGATTCAAGATGAGCTGAAACCTCATTTCATATTCTACAACTTTTTTTTATGTTAAGAAGGAATATATCTCTAAGAAGGTCACAGCAAGTGAGTAAGATATAATGGTCAGCATTTACGTACAATATGCCGCCTAAAGTTGTTTCGGGCATATTTATATCTACAAAACCCCGTTTATAATGATTAAATGAGTTTGAAACCCGTTTGATGATCTATGTTATGAAAAATAAGAAGGAAACAAGACAGCAATAAGAGAGCAAGTAGAATGTAACTTGGCTTGAGGCGTGCAAAACACACTTTCCGTAAGGAATATTTGCCCCCACTAGATGCTGCAGGGTTATAGGCAAACTTCCTCCTAGGAGACAACAGCCAACAATCTCTAATCCTCAGCAAATAGGATTGAGAAAACAATGAACTTTCTAAACAAAAATGTTTTAGAAAATGGAAGAAAGAAGTAGTATGCTTGAGAATTATATGAAGCAAGATTAGTCTTCAAAATGGGTGTTAATAGCCTATTTATAGGCTCTTAAACTCCAAGAAGACGTTGGAGGTGGTTGCATGGTGATTGGGTATGTCTCTTGGTGCAAAAGATGTGAATTTTCATGAAAAGTCACCTCTGTCAGGACATCGATCGATCGATGTGATCGATCGATGTCCTCAGTTCAACATCGAACCCTGCACTCTGGACACATCGATCGATCGATGTGACATCGATCGAAGTCCCCAGTCAGACATCAGTCTCCGTGTCCAGGACACATCGATCGATCGATGTGGCATCGATCGATCGATGTCATCAATCTATGTCCGGCAGAATACTCAACTTCATTTCCAAACCACATAGATCTATCCATTTGATACATGGATCGATCTAAGTCATGAGTCAAGCTATTCTTGCTTATTCCAACACCATTTTACCTTCATCTTTGATCTCAAAACACACACTCTTCATTCCATTGCTTTTACAAACTATTATAACATTCCCCCACTTAGTTTGTAAAGCAACTTATGACATTTCATGCATTTAAGAAGTATCTTTCGATTTGAACCTCTTATTAGTATAACATTTCAAAGTTCTAACGAAATCATGATAGCTAAAAAGCTTTGAATCAGATTCCTATGTGCTAGAACCAGAAACATTATACACATGAAACCACACTTTCAACCGAAGTCCATTTTAAACCGCACTTTATGGCCTTGTGCTACCCCTAGTATTCATGAACATTTCAAGATCATTGCTTGTCGAAGCGGCACCACTTCCTATGTTCATATAGGTGACAATTAAGATAAATCTTCTTAACTCGTCATTAAGAGTGTTTTAACACTCACCCTCCTTTAACACTAACATTCCAATTCTTTAAAGATCAATGTCGTGCGGCTTGATTCTTTAAAGATCAATCGTAGTGTTTTAATACCTCACTTTGTGACTTGTTGTTACCAATTGAACCTTTGGCTAGTGGTATGCTAGACAAGGTCGGGTTTCTATCACAAGCGAACTTATCCCATACGTCTCAATCCCATCCCTAAAGATGTACTTTGTACCAAGTCTTTTGACATACTCTTTGTTAACGGATCCGCCAGGTTATTGCAGGATCTGACGTATGCAATGGCTATTACACCATCCATTATTAATTGCCTTATATAATCATGCCTAAGGCTGACATGTCTAGATTTTCCATTATAGATTTTACTATAAGCTCTAGACATCGTTGCTTGGCTATCACAGTGTAAAGAAATGGCTGGCATCGGTTGTGGCCACAACTCTATATCCAATAAAAGATTTCTCAGCCATTCCGCTTCTTTACCTGCAGATCCCAGTGCTACGAATTCGGATTCCATTGTAGAATGAGTTATGCATGTCTGTTTCTTTGAAGCCCAAGAAACAGCACCACCACCCAATGTAAATATCCAACCCGTAGTAGATTTGTTATCACCAACACTAGTTATCCAACTAGCATCAGTATAACCTTCTAACACGGCTGGAAAGTTACTATAGAACAATCCAAAATCCATAGTCTTTTTCAAGTATCCAAGTACTCGCCCGATTGCCTTCCAATGATCTATACTAGGATTACTAGTATACCTTGATAATTTACACACCGCAAAGACAATATCCGGTCTAGTGCAATGCATAGCATACATCAAACTACCAATTGCACTAGCATATTCTAATTGTGCCACCGCTCTACCGGTATAACCAGTCAATTTGTATGAGGCATCGAATGGTGTGTTTGCTTCTTTGATCTCCAAGTGTTTGAACTTGTTCAACACTTTGTTTATGTAATGAGATTGACAAAGAGCAAAACCCCCACTATGTTTGGACACCTTAATTCCTAAGATAGTATCTACCTCTTCCAAATCTTTCATTTGGAATTGTGAAGTTAAATACTTCTTAGTTTCATTTACTCCTTCCATATTAGTACCGATAATAAGCATATCATCCACGTACAAACAAATAATAACACCATATTTGTCTGTAAACTTGGAATATACACACTTATCTGCACCATTATGTCGGAAACCATCCTTCAAAATGATAGTGTCAAACTTTTATGCCATTGTTTCGGTGCTTGTTTCAGTCCATACAACGACCTTATCAATTTGCACACTTTGTGCTCATTCCCCGGAAGTACAAAACCTTCCGGTTGTTCCATATAGACTTCTCGTCTAAATCACCATTGAGAAATGCAGTCTTAACATCCATTTGATGAATAACCAAGTTATTAATGGATGCTAATGCCATCAACACTCTAATGGATGTTATTCTTGCTACAGGAGCATATGTGTCAAAATAGTCTATCCCTTCTCGTTGTCTAAAGCCTTTGGCTACTAATCTAGCCTTGAAAGTTTGAAGTGAACCATCCGTATTGTATTTCCTGCGAAATACCCATTTACATCCAATAGCTTTAGAACTTGGAGGCAAATCAGCGAGAATCCACGTATTGTTAGACAATAACGAATTCATCTCATCATCAATAGCTTCCTTCCAAAATGATGCATCTCTCGATTGCATCGCCTCCTTATAGGATTTTGGATCATCTTCAACGCTTAGTACAATAGGTATTTGATTAAACACCTTTGTCCTATTACCTTCAACTAAGAAAGTAATAGATTGCGAAGAAATGAAGTCCGGATGTAAATACTTTTCCTTTCTAGCACGTTGACTTCTCCTAACCTCAGTTGGAGAATCTTGATATGGATCATCAACACTAGAAGGATCATTAGTAAAATCACCAACAATAGGATCATTCAAACTCTCACTTGTTGAACTTTGATTTGAATCTGTTCTTAAGAATTTATTCTCAAGAAATTCAACATCTCTCGATTCAACAACCACATTGGATTCTAAATCTAGAATCCTATATGCTTTAGAGTTTTCGGCATATCCAATAAAGAC
>AP025061.1:7983539-8141960 GCA_036186865.1 Eustoma russellianum | reverse complement strand
AGTGGATTCAGAATAATCGGAGTTCTTTCTTTTGTTTCCAACCGAACTCCCTAGTTTCCCTTTGACATAATGCACTCTAGGTGCATCGTCAGAGACATGTCTCTTTACAAGACTCCTTGTCTCTTCTTCAATTCTCAGATGCTTTTGAAGTTGTTCAAGGGAAAAGGATTCGGTTGAGTGCAGTAATTTCTTCCTGTAGTCATTCCAACTAGGAGGAAGCTTAGCAATGATTCCTCCTACTTGTAATGCCTCAGAAACTTCTACACCCAACTCTTTCAGTTTGGACACAATGACCTGCAACTCGTGCACTTGGTCCATGACTGAAAAATTTTCAACCATCTTAAAATTAAAATACCTCATCACCTGGAATTTGTCTGCGCCTTGTTTTTCGTTGTTGTACTTGAACTCCAAGGCGTTCCATATCTCCTTCGGTGATGATGTTGTCGTGAACAGATCGTAGATACGATCTATCAAGTTGTTGAGGATATGCCCTCGGCAAAGCATATTATCCTCCTGTCTCTTCCTCCAAGCAGCCTTGACCTCCTCGGAGTCATCTTCTTTTGGAGTGGGTAGATCCTGCAGAGTTGGGTCGAGACAATACCCGATCTGCAGCGCCGTCAGAAGGAACATCATCTTGTCCTTCCAGCGGAGATAGTTTGTTCCATCAAATCGATCCAACTTCATGCTCTCTTGATTCAAGTATGTCTTTGAATCCATCTCAAATATTCCTTACGATTGTTATGAAAAATAAGAAGGAAACAAGACAGCAATAAGAGAGCAAGTAGAATGTAACTTGGCTTGAGGCGTGCAAAACACACTTTCCGTAAGGAATATTTGCCCCCACTAGATGCTGCAGGGTTATAGGCAAACTTCCTCCTAGGAGACAACATCCAACAATCTCTAATCCTCAGCAAATAGGATTGAGAAAACAATGAACTTTCTAAACAAAAATGTTTTAGAAGATGGAAGAAAGAAGTAGTATGCTTGAGAATTATATGAAGCAAGATTAGTCTTCAAAATGGGTGTTAATAGCCTATTTATAGGCTCTTAAACTCCAAGAAGACGTTGGAGGTGGTTGCATGGTGATTGGGTATGTCTCTTGGTGCAAAAGATGTGAATTTTCATGAAAAGTCACCTCTGTCAGGACATCGATCGATCGATGTGATCGATCGATGTCCTCAGTTCAACATCGAACCCTGCACTCTGGACACATCGATCGATCGATGTGACATCGATCGATCGATGTCATCGATCGAAGTCCCCAGTCAGACATCAGTCTCCGTGTCCAGGACACATCGATCGATCGATGTGGCATCGATCGATCGATGTCATCGATCTATGTCCGGCAGAATACTCAACTTCATTTCCAAACCACATAGATCTATCCATTTGATACATGGATCGATCTAAGTCATGAGTCAAGCTATTCTTGCTTATTCCAACACCATTTTACCTTCATCTTTGATCTCAAAACACACACTCTTCATTCCATTGCTTTTACAAACTATTATAACAATCTATAATCTGCATTTGAATATAACTAGTGGTGCAACATAGGATATTATAAGTGATTAAGGATTGGGTCCATGAGAGTTAGGAACTATGTTAGAAGCTAGGATACCTGAAATTGATAATTGTCTATTGATTTTTATGATTGCATGACTGTATGATCATGACATGATATGACATATGAAGATGAACGATAATACGCAACATTATGATTCAGAATTTATGGTCACCATGACTTTTGACATGCTAGTGAGCATACCATGCGATCCGTCATAGCTCACAAAACCATGATACATGATACTATGGCACATGATCTATGATCCTTATGAAGTATTTTATATTAGGAAGCTGCCGATCGATTATACAACCACGATCAGTAGCAATTCATGTGATGATGATTAAATTATTTAAATCGAACCAATGATATGATAATTAGAGATGAAATGACATAATATGAGTGCATGTTAAGAGATGACCTAGTTTCTTAGATGCTTGTTATATAAGTTTAATTATGTGATTATATGACTCTTCTTAATACCTTGCCCTAGGCTATTAGAAGGAAGATATGAATGTTATTTATTTATCATATAATAAATGCTCTTACAGAGCATACATGAGCTCACCCTGTTATATTGTTTATCTTTTTTAGATTATTAAGCCAGTGTGAGTTTGATGTGGATAAAGTTTACTGCTTTGGATTGTGATGACTATTGTTCGCTATTGAAGACTATTTTTTTATTATTTGAATCGTTACCAAATGATATATATTTCGTTATACATATTTATATAGACAAATCATGAGATGAGTCTGTATAAAGATGTTTATTATTATTATTGATAGAAGTTTTAAGTGTCTACTTGTTTATAACATGATATGAGGACTTCATGACTCTTTGCTTTCATAAGATAAGAATCATGGATAGATATGCCCTATCTTAGGACAAGGTTTGTGACAAATGTGGTATCAAAGCTCAGCTTGATTGTTGGACGTAAGTTTGATGTAGCAAAGTATAAATTATCCATAATTAGAATATGTGTGAGCATTTTAGAATGCTAAGATATGATTACTTAGGATAGATCATACTAAGTCATGACTTTCTTAAGCAATGATATAGTGATGCAGATTATGGTGGTTGTAAAATGGATACAAAGTCCCCTAGCGGAACATGTCAATTCATAGAAACTAATCTAGTTTCCTGGTTCTCAAAAAAACCAGCTAGTGTAGCTCATTCCACCACCGAGACAGAGTATACAGCTTTAAGTCTCCGCTGCATGCAACTACTCTCGTTAAAACGACAACTTAGTAATTTTGGCATTATAGTGAGTCTGATTCTAATCCGATACTTTATTCTAAAGTCAAACATATAGAAGTTAGATATCATTTCTTACGTGACCACGTTAATAATAGAAACATTCTCATAGACCATAAGAACAAATAACCAAGTTGCTGATACTTTTATAAAACCCCTAAGTCAAGCCACATTTGAAAATATAAGAAATAAATTAGGAATGATCTCTTATACATTTGAATGATATTTGTTGTCGTTTGCATGATTTGCAAAATAAAAGAGAAGAAAAGTTAATGATTTAAGATGATTTGAGATATTGGATTTAGTATTGTGATCGTAGTAGCACAATTTGAGGGGGGTAATGAACCAAAAGCATAGGCTGAGAGGAAGAGTGCATGGAAGTTAGTATGTTTGATTAAGCACATATGCAGAACAAAATTGGTGAAAATATGTTTTGAGTGCAAAATATATATGTTTAAAACAAGTGGTTAGTGTATGTTTTTAGAATCATGTAAGTTTATTTTGAAATATTTTAAATCATGATTTTGTTTGACCGCTAAAAATGTTGATGAAGTGTAAAAATATGTTTAAAAAAGTTACCATATATTTTGAAAATAACAAATGATTAAAACAAATAAAGAAGTAATACCGATCTCTCAAATTGAAACACATTGATTCATCGATGTGTACATCAATCTCTCGAAAGAGACATAAATCGATTAAAATAAATAAGGAAGTAATATCGATATCTCAAATTGAAACACATCAATCGATCGATGTGTACATCAGTCTCTTGAAAGAGACATAGATCAATTGATGTGTGTGTAAATATCAAAATTAAAAACCTACTATAAGACATCGATATCTCAATCTGAAATACATAGATCAATCGAAGTACACTTTATAAGCTACATAGATCGATCGATGTCAGAAGGATTAAAATTGAAAATCATATTGTAAAACAGGGTTAATTGCACCTGGTATCCATTGTTTTCCACGAAGTTTTAAGTAGCATCCAATGTTTCATGAAACACACTTGCCATCCAGACTTATAGGGTTAATAGACACCTGTCATCCTGCAACCGGGAAAGCACCTGCTATAGGCGGTTTTTAGCAATTCTCCTTTTATTTTTCACTTTTCTCCCACTTGGGGCCCAAAATTTTCAAACCATGGTTAATTCCACTTTCTTTCAACCATCTTTCTCTTCCTCCTTTTTGGTTTTCTTCTTTCGTTTTTAGTTGCAGAGTACACAAGTAAAGAAGAAATCTCTGGTATTTCACCTTCTATTGGACTGTTTCGCCTGTCTCTTTACTATTTCCTTCTAATTCAATGCATCCATGAAAAGTTACAGTTGTGTTCTTTGCTTTCTTCATAGAATTGACGATGCCAAATCTCAAAGGCCGTGGTGCAGCTAAGGCCGTGGCTCTGGTGCTTCCAAATCTCAAAGGGAAGCTCAACGGCATTGCTCTCCGTGTGCCAACCCCAAATGTGTCGGTCGTGGACCTCGTGGTTCAGGTAGAGAAGAAAACATTCGCTGAAGAAGTGAATGCAGCATTCAGGGACGCATCAGACAAGGAGCTGAAGGGAATCCTCTCTGTGTGTGATGAGTCATTGGTGTCAATGGACTTCAAGTGCACTGATGTGTCCTCAACTGTGGATGCGTCGTTGACTATGGTGATGGGAGACGACATGGTTAAGGTAGTTGCTTGGTATGATAATAAATGGGGTTCCTCCAAGTATTCTGCATTTGGGTTTCCTTTCAGAAGACTAATGGGTTCATTTCTTCCACCGCACTAGCCTTCGATTCTCTGCTCTCAGAGGAATCTTGAGGTTTTGCATCTGGGTTTTCTTCTAGAGTGATGCTTGTTGTAGATTTCAAGTGTGGCAGCTTTAGTCCCTGGAATTCTATTGAATCTTGTAAACAGAGAGATAAAAGGGGTGGCAACGAGGCGGATAAAGCGTGGGATGAGGGGAAGAAGATGAAAGGGGAAGAAGGGAAGAAGATGAAAGGGGTGGGGATGAGGTGGGGTGTAGGTTTTTTTTATTGATTTTTGAATTATTTTTTATTAAACTTTTAATTTATTTTGACTTTATTATTTTATTAATTGTAAACTGTGGTTAAAGTCAGGTTAAAAGTAGGGTTAGGTCTGGTCAAAGGTAGATTTCAGCGGTCAACGGTCGTCCAGCCGGTCATCTGGATGCCAGGTGTCTATTAACCCTATAAGTCTGGATGCCAAGTGTGTTTCATGAAACATTGGATGCTACTTAAAACTTCGTGGAAAACAATGGATACCAGGTGCAATTAACCCTTGTAAAACATTAATCTCTCAATCTGAGCAACATGGATCGATCCATGTGTGCATCACTCTTTAAATTTTAAACATAGATCGATTAATGTCTGTCTAGGTTAAAGTAATTCTCTTATTATATGATAAGTTCGTAAGCATTTTTTGTCACGCTTATAATTTTCTTTACATATAATAAGTTTTTTTAACATTTCATATATATTCATAATGATTCTATGATTAAACATGATATATTATTGTGTCACTAATTCGCTATGGAAGTTTTAATATCTTACCACAAGGGCAAAAGAGTACTTTTAAGATTTTGTGGCGTTATCTTCAAGCAGGAGATATACAAATATAAATAGATACAAAGATAAGTATTATTACAAGGTCATTGCCATATTTGTGTATATTCGGGTTTCAAGGTCATTTTCGTTATTCTGATCACAAAGGCATTTTGGTTAATTATACAAACTTTTTTTTTCTGTAATGCTAAAATATTAGCTATATGGTCTTTATATACATGGTCTTCATATATCTATCAACCATATCTTATAAGGATTTTAGTTTTTTCAGAATTCTCGCTTATTGAAGCATGACATTTATTTTGTCATACTATATGGTTTTCATGTTATTCTTATATACGTTATTCTTGGCTTCTCCATTATTTTTTTGACAAAATATTGGTCGTATTCTTCGTTAAAAAAACTTGGCTACACTTGAAAAAGAGAAAAAGAGAATTGATTTGGATCAAATAGTGGCGTTTACTATGCAATCTACTCTTACTATTATATGTTCATTCTTATTCATAAAATCCGATTTTTCACTCATTTTCAAACACAAAAAAACATGCATATATGTATATATAAGGTGGACAAATCAAATTTTGATATATATGCAAGACTACACTACATGAACCATCTGAAACACTTCAAATTGACTTGTTGGGCAAAAGTTTCACATATGGCATCTTATGTGGCATATATTTCGGCATAAAGGGGCTGAAAGGGGGGCTTAATTGGTCAGCTCTTGTCATTCCAATTTGTTACTTTGGTGAGCAGAAAGTAGAGGAGAAAAAGCTATCCAAACTACTTGGCTTTTATCTTTTTTTTATACACAAAATTGCTGAAATTCCACTTTATTTTTGGTATAAATTTCAGCCATAAGGAGCTTAGATCAGTTGTTCCAATTGAAGCGCTTCAAAGTCTCAAATGTGCAAGGTGGTAAGGTATTCATCCAATCAAATGAATACAAGATTGATGACATTTGAAGATGACATGTAGCCAACCTAATCATCCCATGGGCTGATGGCATTTATAAATAAGAGTGGAACTTGAAGAAGAAAGATGCACCTTGAACTCTCTTCTTTTCCACTTCTTTTTCTTCTCCATTCATGTTCTTCATTCTTGCAGCTGAGTTGTATTGTTTTGAGTTATTATTTGATGTAATTATACCTCTTTTTTTATAAAATTTTTAATTGATTAGCCATTTTATAAGGTTACATAAGTAGGTGGTGAGGTGTTTGATTGATTGTTGTTGTTCAGGTGCTATGTTTAAGTCTTGATTTGGATTGGTGTATAACCAAAGAATCAAGTACTTTGTAAAGTGAAAAGTGACTATTTGATATTGAAAACCAAAGAAAAGGTATTTCATAAGACTGGATTAGATCACATTGATCGAATCAGGATAAATCTTCGGTGTTCTTGCTTCTTCTTTACTTTCTAGTTTTTGAGCGTTTTAGTATTTAAAGTAGAATACCCGTTTGGACTAGCAAAACATTTTTAAAATTTTTGATTTTTGGTAACTAAAAACTTAGTATTGTTAGCTTTTATTTACAAGAAGAATTATCGAATTTGAGCAAAGGAAGGTTAAATCAGAGTGGAACTTGCAAGAAGAAAGATGCACCTAATCATTCCATGGGCTGCTGACACTTATAAATAAGAGTGGAACTTGAAGAAGAAAGATGCACCTTGAACTCTCTTCTTTTCCACTTCTTTTTCTTCTCCATTCATGTTCTTCATTCTTGCAGTTGAGTTGTATTGTTTTGAGTTATTATTTGATGTAATTATACCTCTTTTTTAAATAAAATTTTTATTTGATTAGCCATTTTATAAGGCTACATCAGTAGGTGGTGAGGTGTTTGATTGATTGTTGTTGTTAAGGTGCTATGTTTAAGTCTTGATTTGGATTGGTGTATAACCAAAGAATCAAGTACTTTGTAAAGTGAAAAATGACTATTTGATATTGAAAACCAAAGCAAAAGTATTCCATAAGACTGAATTAGATCACATTGATCGAATAAGGATAAATCTTCGGTATTTTTGCTTCTTCTTTACTTTCTGGTTTTTGAGCATTTTAGTATTTAAAGTAGAATTACCAGTTTGGCGAAAACATTTTTAAAATCTTTGATTTTTGGTAACTTAAAACTTAATATTGTTAGCTTTCATTTGCAAGAAGAATGATCGAATTTGAACAAAGGAAGGTTAGTCATTCAGTATTTGAAAATTAATTGCTCAATTTGGCTGACAGATTGACCAGTTTTCGAAAATGAGCATTTAGGGCTTACTTAAGCATAGTTTTAGGTTAAAGCTTTTAGGAACATAAATTAGACATCATAAGGTTTAGTTTGGAACAAGAATCAATCTTTTTTAGTGAGTACCCAAAAATTTAGAGCCTTTAAAAATTTATTTTCTCTTAAATTCTGTTCATTCTGAATACTTGAAAGTTTATACTTGTTTGAAATGTCAAACGTTTCATTTTTTTTGCTCATTTCAGATAGATTGTTTTTAACACGTTAAAATTCATTTTTCAAAAGTTTTATAGTTTTTGGAGTTTTGTATTAAGAGTTACAAAATTTTAAAAAACAGGTATTAATTATGAATGTTTCAGAATCAGATTAGAAGGATTTTCTAACCGCCGTAAAAAATAGTAAAATTTCTGCTAACTAATATTCCCATATGTGTGTTTAATGCACGTGTAATGCTGCAACACATATAAGGGTCCCTGTTCGAACATACTGATTTCATATGAGACAAAATGTTTCGCCCATACATACAATTCCACGTTGGCCTTATTTTGCACCCACTAACTTCTTTTTCCAGTCCGAAAGATATCAGTCACACGAATAAAACTTCGATTACACGAATTTTTATAAAAATTTAAAAAAATCCCTTGCTTTGTTTCTTCTCTGTGGCATGCTTTAATGCATCATTCATTCATTCATATTAAGGAAGTTCCTTCACCTAGTTAGCTTGGACGAGGGCGGACCTTAAAACAACTGGTAAAGCTGCTGTTTTTTGACCTTGAAGTCACGGATCCGAGTCACGGAAATAGTATCTTTCACAAAGTGTGTAAGACTGCGTACATCAGATCGCGAAACGATCCGATCCCTCCCTAGACTCTGTACAAACGCAGAAGACTATTGCAGCGAGAACGCGCTCCCTTCACCTAGTTAGCTTGGATGAAATTTGATCACGTCCTTGTCATGCTTATTACATGACAAGTATGTTACCTAATAGCTATATACGTACCAGTTAGTCATATATGTAACATGTTTCAACCTAATAGCTATGTACGTACCAGTTAGTCATATATGTAATGTTTCAACTACTAAGACCAAATTTCGAATGAAATTATTTTGATGAGAGTATATTATGTTTTTGTACTTATAGATACCGATGATATTGGCGTCAGGCTAATAATGCAGAATGTTTTCGTTTATCATCATTCCCTTCAATGTAGGTGAATTAATTTCTAAGCTAATAGAATGATACTTGTTGCCAACGTTACTGCTTTCTGCTTCATTGTTGTTTTTCTTTTCTTTCTTTTTTTCTTTTTTTTTTTGGCCGATTTCATTGCAAATAAATGCCAACTTGAAATATACCTCTGTAAGATGAAATACCAAAATCATTCAAAAACTATTGTTCTGATTTGGACTTGAATCCTCTGAATAATTTCTCAACGTTTTGTGAAACTATGTGAATTTTAGCGTTATCTAGCCACTAGGTTATTCAAAACCCTGCTCCTACCTGTCTGTTTATAATACTCTGGAGATATTGGAAGACTTCAGCATGTGTCAGTTATTTCTTGGTAGCAAAAAAAAGGCGAAATCCCTCGTCCTATAGGTGTCTTAGTCCTATGGAGATGTAAATCGGGTGTCCAGTGCTATCTTTGGTTGTGAAGCCACACACAAAGACCCACATAAGGTACCCGTTTGTAGCAGAAGTCATGGGTCGTTATTTCTATCGTATGACTCTAGAGATGCCACGGTTTCATAACGTCCCTATGTAACACTATCATCTTAATAGCACATTAAGGCTGTTCGACTGAAACCAAATCTCACTCACAAAGTTGGACTCGGTCACACTCTGGTGAAGGTTGACCTATGCAGTTGAGATTCTTATCAATAGAGAGGCAATACTTTCCATTTTCAATAGAGTCGCATTGTTCTTTGACTTAGAAATATGATGGAATAAAGTAAAATGTCTTACTAAATTAGATGCGCTTCTTATATTTTGAAGTAACAATTGATCTACACATCTTGATGCGATTTTTATTATGTGTTATTGAGAAATAACCTATATGTGTTTCTGACACATGAGTATAGTTGTGTATACCGGCCTCTTCATACCCTGCCATAGACGGGAGCCTTTAAGGCAATGGAGTAATGTTGTTGTTGTATCGATAGAGACAATAAAAGGAATTTCTTTTTTTTTTTGAGTTAACACAATGATAAAACCTAAAAGTTTGTGGGTGGATAACAGGTAGGAATGATAATTTAATCCACTCCTTGAGAATATACAATTTAAACGACTTAGTTTGAGATGTGTTGGACTTGAATACACGACGGGTTTAGACGCTGAATACACAACCCAAAGTAATGAGTGTTAAGCTTTAGGTTTGACAACAAATTACGTAACTTTCCATGGCGTGTTCAGTGCTATGGTCTCTTAATAATATATACATATACTTATATGTGCTTTTAATGTATGCATATGCGTACATACACATATGTATATGTGTATCATACACGCATATATATATATATACATATATATGTAGACATATATATACACACAAACACATGATGTGCTCAGTGCACCCGCCGTACTCTACTCCAAAGAGTACAAGGCGTCGATACTATACATGTACATGTCGACATGAATAATGAATCGATAAGCGGAAGCAACATAACATAAACAAATCATAATCGACATACAATGCACTACATCATAATCTGTACAAGTCATAATATACAGAATACTGAAATCTTCTGAAATACATCATAAAGCGAGACCTAACGCCTTCAAAGCAAATCTCTCCGTATGTTCTTTGTTATCAATGGTCTATCTAGCCTGTCCTCAACAAATCTGTATAGTAACACCTGTTATCTGAAAAGTGATAAATAAGGCAAGTATGAGCGATAGCCAATCTTTTAATCGCTCAGCAAGTAGTCTTACTAGATATGACACGTGGATCATACATGGGGAGATGGGGTGACAAAATATAATAACAATGAATATCGAATATAATAAACACGTCTCTATTCGAAACAGTATAGCATAACTGTAACTGAAAGTAGGTAAATAAGGAAAATTTCACAACATACATAATATCATCCCATGCTACTTAATTCGTAACATCATATAGTATCCATACTTAGCTTCTAATCCATAACTTATACTATCCTCGCATATCTTACATGTACTACACTTTCATGCGTAAACACTAAATTGACTACTGTAGTACCATCATATACTTAAGGAATTCTTAATCATAACCGTAAGGTGACATGATGCATAAAACATGACTTTTCATAAACATGACGTGCTTTTCATAACATGCATAACATGACCTTTTCATAACATGAAGACATAACATTTTCATAATTGGCTATAGCACATTTCATAAGAATAATAACACACGACATACCGGTTGATTCCCCATATAGTATATATACTACATAAAACATCATAAACATATGTACATGTACTAACGGCAACGCGCTATGGCGGAGATCCCGTGTCACATACTCGGTGTTACACTTACACCTACCACTCTGGTACCGATGTCACACTGGCGAACATAACATACCATATCGTGTGTCGATGGAATCAATCGTCTCGCGTTAATTATTCACATACATATGAACTTGTAAACATGTACTGCAATAAGATCACTTTTCAAACTTTCATTTCATGAGGCATGAGACTCGGTCAAATGAGGGTATCTTGGTCATACTACAACTAGTAACATCACTTACTTACTTAAAGTCTACTTATCATGACTTAAGAAAATTCGTAACTATACTTCCTTAATACCTAAACTACACATGTATTTCATAATTCATAACTTATGTGCATAGAACATATAATTCCTAACTACTATAATATACCATATATGAATTTCATAACTTATATCATAATTTACACATTATCATTTATTACACATAGGAAGGTAAATAACATGAAATAAAATCATTTATGTCATAACATCACAATCGAACGTGTATATAACTTTATGTATGTACAATATATACTTTCATACATATGAGGGTTCTTTAAGTGTGTATAAGTACAATAGAGTGTATATATTTTATCATATCTCATATATATATATATATATATATATATATATATGTTTTTAAAAATTAGGGAGGGGAATCGAACTCGAGACCCAGGGATGGGATAAATTGATGAGGTCCATAACCCTCATCCATGTCAAGATAATGAGAATGCACATAATGTTACAAAAATGCAAGATCAAGGACCCTTAACAAGAAGTAAAACTAAGAAACTAATGCATGAAGTAGGGGCCTTTCTTTTTAAACATGTGCAAGATGAACCAAAGGAATGTATAGATTGGGTTCACCTTATTGAACCTATAACATGATTTGTAAGAGTTTTTAGAACCATTGTAAAATATCATTAAGTTAGAATATGTTCTTTATTTTGCTTTGTAAATGTTTATGTTGTATTAGTTTAGGCCTATCTCGGATTGTGAGTTTCTGCAGGACCAGTTTTGGTAGAATTAACGTATCTCTGCAACAACAAGGCCAATTTACAAGTTTCAAGATGTTTTGGAAAGCTAAGACAAAGATCTACAACTTTCATGTTTCGCACTTCTCCAAATTCGGTCGTCTTAATAGCCAAAATCAGCATGCAAGTTGAAGTACTGTTTCTACCGAATTCTGTGACATACCTTCAGTATTTTGGATGTATCTCCTCAATGGTTGGGCCAAATACAAAGAACTTTATATGCTTATTTTCTACACTCAATTGGCTACAATTCTCTAGAAGAAGTCAAGGCCTATTTCGATCTGGAAGATGTCCAAAATTCTGTCACAAATCAGATAAGATTTTTAAGTTGAAGACAAATCCTTAAAGTCTTCCATGAATAGTACTTGAGGGGCCTAGTTTGAAAATCATCATTCAAGACTTGCAAGACTACTTTTTATGGAGCCTACATGAATAGTTTTTAGAAGTGTGTAGTCTTTTCAATCATCATTTCAATTTGTAAGATAGTTTGTTGTCTTGTGTTATTTTTGCCTATAAAAGGCACATAAGAGAAGCCTTGTAAAAACACACCTTTAATGAAAATTTCTTCTTCTTCAAGAACAATTCTTGTGTGTTTTATTGGTTCATATTCAAAATCAAGGCTAGAATCTTTCAAGGCTTGAACATCCTTGTGAGAGTTGTCCAATTCTGGGGAGGGAAACATCCAAGAGGGAGGTATCTTGCTTGGGTTATGTGAAACTCATTGGAGGACTTATGTTCAAAAGGTTTTCTTCAACTTATTTGGAAGCAAGGTGAAGCTATCTTCATTGTGCCTAGACCATATTTGGAGAAGGAGCTTTAGAGTTAAAGAAAGGTCCATTCTTGCACGTATCAAAGTGGTATCAGAGCGAAGGTTTTTCTTTAACTCAACTTATCATTTCTTTGTGTCAATTTTTCTTTTCTTTCGTTCTTATCTTCATCCACCATTCAATCATCTTCCTAGAAGGTTGAATTCTATTTGGTTTAGTGTCTTCTGGTTTTGAATTGTATAATTCAGAAACAAAAAGAAACCAAAACCAAAACAGTTTATCCGTGTGTTTTCTAGTTCATTGTTTTGTCTATTAAATTCACTTCTTTTTCTGTTACATCTTGTTGCTCAACGAAATCTTTTTTTTATCAATTTTCTTTGTTTCTTCCTGTTCAACAAGCAAAAAAAAGCTCAAAAAAAAACGATATACAAGCTTACCGTATCAATTGGTGATATAAGGTTGGATTGGACTCTGACAATTACCGTAACACTGGACCTACATGAAATTGGTGATATAAGGTTGGATTGGACTCTGGACAATTACCGTAACGCTGGACCTACATGACATTGGTGATATAAGGTTGGATTGGACTCTGAGAACTTACCGTGACGCTGGACCTATATGAAATTGGAAAGGACTAAGGACAAACATACCATAAAACACTTAAAGATTATTTCTTTGTGATGATTTATGGTTTGTTTATTTCATTTGGTTGGATTTCAATTTCTTTATGTTTAGACACTTTCTTGGACTTAAAGTTCTTTGTTTAAGAAGCTTTTCTGCATTACTTATATTCAGTCCATTGCTTATATATCTACCTTGGTCTATCATATATTCTTGTTGTTATCGAAGCTCTTAACTTGTTTTAGACTTTGTGTTTGTTTAGTTGTATTGTGTGGTGATTTTAGTTGCATTTTCTTGTGTTCAATATCTAATTTGGCAACCTCGACAAGAAAGAAAATCAATTTGTTCATCTTGAACAACTTGACAGCCTACTACACACAAAAACATCAAGATAACCATCCAAATACACAAAGCCTTATCGATCAATTTTACCGAGATATATACACCTTGTTTATCTTTGAACAAGGAAAAAGAAAAAGAAAGAAAGAGAAGCTTATTTCAAAGAAAAGTTTGCACAAAACAATTAAAAGTGCAAAGAGCAAAAGAGCTGGTCTTGTTTCCTTCATAAACCCGAAGTACCCATTTGTTTTCACTTTTGAACACTTGAGTGCTTCTAGTTCATTCATACTTGCATCTAGCTTGCATAAAGCCTAAGATTAAGTTAAGGATTGCCCAGGGCAACCCCTTAGCATTTCTTTGGCTCAGCTTATTACATCAAATTTGGTTTCAATTCTCTTTGAATCTTAGTATAGTCCAAGTTTGTTGTTTATAACATTGGAATTGTGAGTGAATTGGTGAGAGACTTGTGAAGAAGGTTTACTTTACATGATTGAAGTTATCAGAATTGATACTCACTTGGAAAGTTTGTTTTGAATTGTTCTAGCCTCAGATTCTTCAAGAAGACACAAGATTGTGTGAACTACAAAAAGAGAGAGAGAGGGACAAACACTTTTTTGTTTTCCAGTAACATAATCAAGTTTCTTTTGTCTTTGTGTTAGTTTTCCTTTTTTTTTCTTTGTTTTCTTGTTCAATTTCAGGTAATTTTACCATGGATAAGACACCTGAGAGTACCATGGGACTTAACAAAGAAGGAGAAAGATTGCCCACAAACGTGGACGATTTAGCACAACTAATGCAAAAGATGTTGTGGGAAATGAAATTGATGAGTAGTCGTGTAGAGGGACTAGAAAAACAGTCACAATCTCATCCAGAAAATCCTTTACTTGAAGGACAAACATCACATGTACCGGAACGTAGGCTTGAAAGCCATGGGTCTTTTGCTCCGGAAAGAGGAAGAGGTAGAGGCAGAGGCAGAGGCAGAGGAAGAGGGCTTAATCGGGATTTCATACCTATGAGGACCTTTGATGAAAGAGAAGGAGAACCAAACCAAATGTTTGATAATTATAACATTGAGGAAGAGTACAACCAATTTCGAAACCATGGGAATCAAAAGAATAATCCACAAGAAGATGAATTCATCAAGACAAAAGTGAACATCCCCACATTTCATGGAAAGAGTGATGCTGAGGCATATTTTGAATGGGAGAAAAAGGTAGATCTCATATACTCTTGTACAAATTATACTGATTTGACTAAAGTGCGCTATGCAGCTATAGAGTTTGCAGATTATGCCTTAATTTGGTGGGATCAACTACACAACGTAAGGAGAAGAACCCGACAAGCCCCAATCTCTACTTGGGAAGAAATGAAAATTGAGATGAGAAAAAAAATTCATTCCTTCAGACTATGAAAGGACCATCTACCAAAACTTGCAAAAACTCACTCAAGGAAGCCGTAGTGTAGATGAGTATTTCAAAGAGTTAGAGATCTTATTGATAAGAGCTAACATTGAAGAACCAGAGGAAGCTACTATGGCTAGATTTCTAGCTGGATTGAATAAGGAAATTGCAAACAGAGTTGAACTTACCACATATATTGATATGACTTCCATGGTTCATAAAGCTGAAAAGATTGAGAGACAACTCAAGGTAAAACCCTTTGCATCTAGTTTATCTTTTCGAGCTAATACTTCATCCTATCCAAGAACGCCGCCTAGGACAAATCAAGGGACAAGTTTCAGGCCAACTGCACCTCAAGGTCGTGGATTCCAGGGCAAGACTCAACCAAATCAAAGACCACCTCAACCACCTCAACAAAACTTGGATAAAGGGAAAAACAAGGTTGAAGGTAACATTTCTAATTCCACTACTAGATTTAGAGACATTCAATGCTATAAATGTTTAGGTAAAGGTCATTTTGCAAATCAATGTCCCAACCCTAAACGTATCATGTTCATTGAAGAATCTAATGAATATTATTCTGATGATGAGGAAGTGGAACATGTTAATGTTGAGGAAAATCATGATGAAAATGAAGAAAGTGTGAGTGAGGATGAAGAACTTGCATCAAAAGAATTCTTGGTTGTTAGAAGAGCTCTTAATGCACATGTTAAGATTGATGAACAAGATCAACATAGAGACAACATTTTTCATATCCATTGCATGTTTAAAGGGAAAGTTTGTACTTTTATTATTGACTCTGGATCATGTACTAATGTGGCAAGTGTTGAACTCGTTAGAAAACTTGATTTGCCATTACTTAACCATCCACACCCTTATAAACTATCTTGGTTGAATGATTGTGGAGAAGTGAGTGTTAGCAAACAAGTTTTGATCTCATTGTCTATTGGTGGGTATAAAGATGATATCTTATGTGATGTAGCTCCTATGCATGCAAGTCATATCCTGTTAGGTAGACCATGGCAGTTTGATAAGAAAGTTACTTATGATGGATACTTGAATAGGTATTCGTTCAGGTTTAACAATAAGTTGTTCAAGCTACATGCATTACCCCCACACAAGGTATTTGAAGATCAAAAGAGAATGTGTAAGAATAGGAATGACCCTAAGGAGAAAGAGGCAGAAAAGAAATTTCTGGAGTGTATTAAGAGTGAAAGAAAGAAAAATGAGTCTAAAGGCAAAGAGATAGTAAACATTGATGAAGACAAATCTCAAAAGAAATTTGCTTTCTTTGCCAAACCAAGTCAAGTGTCACATGCCCTAAACTCAAAGAAAACTGTCTATGTTTTGATGTTTAAGGAGTCTCTATTTTCTATGAGTGACTTACCCTCCACTTTGCCCAGTGGATTTGTATCTTTGCTTGATGAGTTTTCAGGGCTGTTTCCTGAAGAAGAACCTTCTGGGTTGCCGCCTTTAAGAGGAATTGAGCACCAAATAGACTTCATACCTGGTGCTGTCCTGCCTAATAGGCCAGCCTACAGAGCAAACCCTGCTGAAACGAAGGAAATTCAACGCCAAGTAGAAGAACTCTTGGCCAAAGGAAAAGTGAGGGAAAGCATGAGTCCTTGTGCCGTTCCTGTGATCGTTGTACCAAAGAAAGATGGTACATGGAGGATGTGTACTGATTGTAAAGCCATCAACAAGATAACTGTAAAATACAGGTATCCCATTCCGAGACTTGATGATATGCTTGATGAATTGCATGGTGCTAAGTATTTTACCAAGATTGATCTTAAAAGTGGTTACTTTCAAGTACGCATTAAAGAAGGTGATGAATGGAAAACTGCATTTAAGACCAAGTTTGGATTGTATGAGTGGTTAGTCATGCCATTTGGCTTAACTAATGCACCTAGTACTTTCATGAGATTAATGAATGAAGTCTTACGTGCATTCATTGGAAAATTTGTTGTTGTGTACTTTGACGATATCTTGATTTACTCTAAGACTTTGCATGAACACATAGGCCACCTAAGAAGCGTTTTTGAAGCATTAAAGAAAGAACAGTTATATGCAAATTTCAAGAAATGTTCTTTTTGTATGGAAAAAGTTGTGTTTCTAGGATTTGTGGTTAGTGCAAATGGAATTGAAATGGATCAAGATAAAGTGAACTCAATTTTAGAATGGCCAATTCCCACAACTGTTGGAGAGGTGAGAAGCTTTCATGGATTGGCTAGTTTCTATAGAAGATTTGTTAAGGACTTTTCCACTATTGCTGCACCTTTGAATGAGATTGTTAAAAAAGACGTAGGATTTCAGTGGGGAGAGTCACAACAGAAAGCCTTTGATGAACTTAAAGCAAGGTTAACTTCTGCACCTATTCTAAGACTACCTAGCTTTGATGAAACATTTGAAATTGAATGTGATGCTAGTGGTGTTGGTATAGGAGCTGTACTATCTCAGTCTAAACAACCGATTGCTTATTTTAGTGAAAAGCTTAAGGGAGCGCAATTGAATTATTCAACCTATGACAAAGAGTTGTATGCACTTGTTAGATCATTGCAAACTTGGCAACATTATTTGCAACATAAGAAGTTTGTGGTTCACACTGATCACGAAAGTCTTAAGTTCCTTAAAAGCCAAGGAAAGTTAAATAAGAGGCATGCAAAATGGGTTGAATTCATTGAACAATTTCCTCATGTGATAAAATATAAGCAAGGAAAAGATAACATTGTAGCTGATGCATTATCTAGGAGATATTCTTTGATTACTACATTGTCATCTCATTTGCTTGGATTTGAGTGCATCAAAGAATTGTATACATCTGATCCTGACTTTCAGTCAATATTTGATGCATGTGCCGATTCTCCATTTGGTAAGTATTATTTACATGATGGATATTTGTTTAAAGAAAAAAAATTGTGCATACCTAAGTGTTCTGTCAGAGAGATACTTGTCAAAGAAGCACATGGTGGAGGTTTAATGGGCCATTTTGGCATCTTTAAGACATTAGAGATGTTAAAGGAACGTTTCTTTTGGCCTCATATGAGAGTTGATGTAGAGAAGATTTGTGGAAGTTGTATAACTTGCAAGAAAGCTAAATCTACATCACATCAACATGGTTTGTATACCCCATTACCTGTCCCTATGTCACCTTGGATTGATATATCTATGGACTTTGTTTTGGGATTGCCCAGATCAAAAGATGGAAGTGATAGTGTGTTTGTTGTCGTTGACAGATTTTCTAAAATGGCACACTTTATAGCTTGTAAAAAGGTTGATGATGCATCTCACGTTGCAAACTTGTTCTTTCAGGAAGTTGTCCGTCTACATGGCATGCCTAGAACCATCGTTAGTGATAGAGATACTAAGTTCTTAAGTCACTTTTGGCGTGTGTTGTGGGGTAAACTTGGAACAAAACTCTTGTTTTCTACTACTGCTCACCCCCAAACAGATGGTCAAACTGAAGTTGTGAATCGAACTTTGTCTCAATTATTGCGTGCTATCATTCAGGAGAACCTTAAGAATTGGAGAGATTGCTTGCCATATATTGAATTTGCTTATAATAGAAGCGTTCACAGTGGCACCACACATTCACCGTTTGAAGTTGTATATGGTTTCAATCCTTTGTCTCCACTTGATCTTGTGCCTATTCCTGTTCATGAACGTGCAAGTATTGATGGTAAGAATAAGGCTGAACTGATTAAGAAATTGCATGCTAAGGTTAAGCTACAACTTGAAAAGAAAAACAAACAGTATGCAAAACAAGCTAACAAAGGACGCAAGGAAGTTCTGTTTGAACCAGGTGATCTTGTTTGGCTACATTTAAGGAAAGAAAGGTTTCCTAGAGAAAGGAAATCTAAGCTCATGCCAAGAGGAGATGGCCCTTTCAAGGTACTTCAAAAGGTCGGAGATAATGCTTACATTCTTGACCTTCCTGAGAGTAAGTATGGTTCAATTTCTCATACGTTTAACGTTGCTGATCTTACCCCTTTTGGTGATGATTTAGATTCGAGGTCGAATCATTTTAAAGAAGGGGGGAATGATGAGGTCCATAACCCTCATCAATGTCAAGATAATGAGAATGCACATAATGTTACAAAAATGCAAGATCAAGGACCCTTAACAAGAAGTAAAACTAAGAAACTAATGCATGAAGTAGGGGCCTTTCTTTTTAAACATGTGCAAGATGAACCAATGGAATGTATACATTGGGTTCACCTTATTGAACCTATAACATGATTTGTAAGAGTTTTTAGAACCATTGTAAAATATCATTAAGTTAGAATGTGTTCTTTATTTTGCTTTGTAAATGTTTATGTTGTATTAGTTTAGGCCTATCTCGGATTGTGAGTTTCTGCAGGACCAGTTTTGGTAGAATTAACGTATCTCTGCAACCACAAGGCCAATTTACAAGTTTCAAGATGTTTTGGAAATCTAAGACAAAGATCTACAACTTTCATGTTTTGCACTTCTCCAAATTCGGTCGTCTTAATAGCCAAAATCAGCATGCAAGTTGAAGTACTGTTTCTACCGAATTCTGTGACATACCTTCAGTATTTTGGATGTATCTCCTCAATGGTTGGGCCAAATGCAAAGAACTTTATATGCTTATTTTCTACACTCAATTGGCTACAATTCTCTAGAAGAATTCAAGGCCTATTTCGATCTGGAAGATGTCCAAAATTCTGTCACAAATCAGATAAGATTTTCAAGTTGAAGACAAATCCTTAAAGTCTTCCATGAATAGTACTTGAGGGGCCTAGTTTGAAAATCATCATTCAAGACTTGCAAGACTACTTTTTATGGATCCTACATGAATAGTTTTTAGAAGTGTGTAGTCTTTTCAATCATCATTTCAATTTGTAAGATAGTTTGTTGTCTTGTGTTATTTTTGCCTATAAAAGGCACATAAGAGAAGCCTTGTAAAAACACACCTTTAATGAAAATTTCTTCTTCTTCAAGAGCAATTCTTGTGTGTTTTCTTGGTTCATATTCAAAATCAAGGCTAGAATCTTTCAAGGCTTGAACATCCTTGTGAGAGTTGTCCAATTCCGGGGAGGGAAACATCCAAGAGGGAGGTATCTTGCTTGGGTTATGTGAAACTCATTGGAGGACTTATGTTCAAAAGGTTTTCTTCAACTTATTTGGAAGCAAGGTGAAGCTATCTTCATTGTGCCTAGACCATATTTGGAGAAGGAGCTTTAGAGTTAAAGAAAGGTCCATTCTTGCACGTATCAAAGTGGTATCAGAGCGAAGGTTTTTCTTTAACTCAACTTATCATTTCTTTGTGTCAATTTTTCTTTTCTTTCGTTCTTATCTTCATCCACCATTCAATCATCTTCCTAGAAGGTTGAATTCTATTTGGTTTAGTGTCTTCTTCTGGTTTTGAATTGTATAATTCAGAAACAAAAAGAAACCAAAACCAAAACAGTTTATCCGTGTGTTTTCTAGTTCATTGTTTTGTCTATTAAATTCACTTCTTTTTCTGTTACATCTTGTTGCTCAACGAAATCTTTTTTTTATCAAGTTTCTTTGTTTCTTCCTGTTCAACAAGCAAAAAAAACTCAAAAAAAAACGATATACAAGCTTACCGTATCAATTGGTGATATAAGGTTGGATTGGACTCTGACAATTACCGTAACACTGGACCTACATGAAATTGGTGATATAAGGTTGGATTGGACTCTGGACAATTACCGTAACGCTGGACCTACATGAAATTGGTGATATAAGGTTGTTCTTATTGTTCATAAATATGAACATCTTGTTAGGTCCGAAATACACTCTAGAGGGGGGGTGAATAGAGTGTTTGGTTCTTTTTGCGGAATTTTCTCGTTTGTCTAGACTCAAAAAGGATATTCAAAATCAGAGCAAGAATGGAGATGAGAAGTAGTGAATGAGTACACCGGATATGGAGTGGTTCGAATCGTAAATGATTCTACTCCACTACCACTTTGTTTCCAAAGTGGATTTTCAACAACTACTCTTCTTATTATGAACAATAAGAACAACCACAGCAACACTTACACTAACACTTTAGTGTAAGCCACAACAACAGCAACTTCTTGCACAACACACTTGTGCAACCACAGCAACTACAGCTATTAGCAAGAACAACTTCTTGCTTCCTCACAACTTCAACAAAAGTTCCTTCAAGAACTTCTCACAGTGGGTTGAAGAAATATGATAAGGATCACACTTTCTCACAAGTCTAAGCACAAGCAAGAGATCAAATATTTATGGTTCCTCTTGTGCTTGACTCTTTTTTCTCTCAATATACAATAATGAAGATCAAAGAAAAGCTAGACAAGCTTTAAACAAATTTACAAGTATGAGAGAAATATACAACAATGGTAAATGAAGCTAGATGATGTTGAAAGTGTGTTTTTGCTTCATCCAGGCCTCCTCTATTTATAGATGAAGTTCACCACGTTTTTGAGGCTCTCCACCAAGTCTTCATCTTCAAAAATGTCAATATAATGCACAAATAGACTCTAGCCACCCTATGGAGTGATTTGATCTTGGATAGCCACCCTAGAGAATCTTAGACATGTATACAATAGTCAAGGAAGCATGTAATAGGTTAGGTTAAAGTCCACAAGAAGTTTGAAGAAGATTGGAAAGAGAAAACCTTAAAAATCTGCCTTGGATTTTGTTCTAACGTTCAGAAAATTCGAATTCTGGAGGACATCGATCGATCGAAGTCCCTGGAAGGGAGAGATCGATGTCCTCAGATCCTACATCGATCGATCGATGTCCTGGGAGGGAGAGATCGATGTCTTCAGATCTCACATCGATCAATCGATGTCCTGGGAGGGAGAGATCGATGTCCTCAGATCTCACATCGATCGATCGATGTCCTGGGAGGGAGAGATCTATGTCCTCAGATCTCACATCGATCGATCGATGTCAGTGACATCGATCGATCAATGTCTCCTCCTTGAGAGATCGATGTCCCAGTTGAGTTCCAATCTCAACCATCTTTGGAAATAATGTGTTTTCCCATCATGCATCAAATATAAATTTAACTCATTCAAAACATCTTTTCATCATCAAAACGTTTTACAACTTAACAATCTCCCCCTTTTTGATGATTTCAAAACCATAATTCAAAAGATGTTTTTACTTGATACTTTTTCAACTAAACTTGATATTTTAAAGCTCCCCCTTAGTTCATGCTCCCCCTCAACCTATGCATCATGTTTCATATGTAACGTATATCAAAGACTTTCATGTCATGCTATACCAAATTCATCTTATCACGCTAAGTTATGTGATGAAAAAAATACCCAAAATCTAGCCATTTGGATATCCATGCTTAACCAAACCATGTCAACATGTGGATATCCATGCTTAACCAAACCATGCCAACATGTTCAACCAATTTTGCCAAAACATGCCATACATATGTTAATGCCCAATTATGCTTGCCAACAAACCATTATGCCGACAATATCAAACCATCAAAAAAAATTATCAACTAGCATGCCAAATATATCTTTAACTAATATGCCAAAATCTTGCTAAAACCATATCATGCCAAAACCATACCAAGCCAAAACCATATCATGCCAAAACCATACCAAGCCATTATCAACTAGCATGAACCATACCAAGCCATTATCAACTAGCATGCCTTCTTCTCCCCCTTTTTGAAAGCATCAAAAACTGAGAGATATCAAAACGAGAAGATAAATACCATTAAGAAATGTCAAGTTTTGAGAGACAAATATAAACTCAAACGTTGCAAAATACGTATAGCTACTAGGGAATGGGGAATCATAAAAGAACTACTCCTCATCGGAGGAAAAACACAATCCAGAGAGAGCCATTTTGAGCTTTTCTTTCAACTTTTGATATTTCGTCTTCTGCACGGCTAACTCTGTTTTCATTTCTGCAACTTGAGTGTTGACCTTTGTCTCTATGGAGTTTATACTTTCCTGAAAATTCTTATACTCCTTTTGTAGGTCATCAATACGGCTTGCTTCTGTGGCCAAGTCTTCTCCCCATTGACCAAGAGTATGACGAACGTCGGCAATTTCGGCCTCTGCGTCAAACTCGTCATCAGAATCACTTTCTGCCGCCATTGGGGCTTTTCCTTTGGCCTTTTGGGATGTGGATGTTTGTTGTGGGGGTGGTTGTGGTGATGGATGAGAAGAGGTTTCCGTGGGAGGTTCGGTAGGAGATGGTGGAGGAATAGGATCTTCATGTTCTTCTTCTTCTTCTTCTTGTTGTTGTCCACCCCGTTTTTGAGCCTCTTTCCGTGATTTGTGGATTTGTTGAATGTTAGATTTTGTATAGTAGTCTTTGTTGGTGATTTGATCTGTGAAATCATCATTCAACTCCACGTTTGCCTTTTTAAGCAATCTATATATGAGATTGCTATAGGGAAGCGCTTTTGATTTCTTGGTGGCGGCTTCCAACATATTGGCAAACACAATCTCCCCAAAATTTAAGGGCTCCTTCATAGCAATACGATACGCAACGTAAAAATCTAAATTGCTCGGGAGTTTTGCCGATTTTCCATTGATACAAAAGTGACAATGGCAAGTAAAACTCTATATACCAAAGGCATGTCGTTTGTATTCTTGGTGGGATGAAAGCCAAGAAAATATTTAACCTCATTTTCAGAAATTTGATACTTGAAGGAATCCCATTTCCATTGATCAAAGTCGTTCAACCCCTCATCCGGAACCTCAAGCAATTCGTTGAATGTTTTAGATGTAAACATCAACAAGTTCCCTTCTACTATTGTATTCAATGCATAAGGCTCCCCATGTTTATAATCTACCCACATATTTGCATAAAACATTCTAGTATACCGGGTAGACATGGTGGTCATCTGTGAGACCTCCCAGACAGGTCTCCATTTTTGAACATCAAACCAATCAATAATTGGTTTTAATTCTTCACTGCTTAAAATATCTTCAATTTTGAGCAATTTTAATGGAATGGTTGCTCTCTTTTTGCGCTCCCATTCAATGAAAACCTTTTGAGCTCTAAGATTGATATAGGCAAATTTACCTGTACCAGTTGGCTCTTTCAGAGGTTCTGGTTCGTTGCCTTTATTTACAGCAGTCTCTGAGACTGCAACATAGATTGATCAATGTATACAGGAATCTATATTTTTGATCCTTCTATCCTTGGTTTATCATCCCTAATCTTGTTCTAATTGATTCGAATGTCTCGGTGGGAAGTGATTTGGTAAAAATATCCGCCAGTTGGTCATTTGTTGGAACGAACTCAATGCATACCAATCCTTTTTGGATGCAATCTCTTATGAAGTGATGCCTCACCTCAATGTGTTTTGTTCTACTATGATGAACTGGATTTTGCGCTATACTTATGGCTGATGTGTTGTCACATAGAATGGGAACTTTATCAAACTTAACATTGTAATCGTTCAAGGTGTTGATCATCCAAAGTAATTGTGCACAACACGAAGCGGCCGATACATATTCGGATTCCGCCGTGGAAAGTGACACACTATTTTGTTTCTTGGAAAACCAAGAAACTAAGCAATCTTCAAGGAATTGACATGTCCCGGATGTGCTTTTCCTATCAACAAGGTTTCCGGCATAGTCGGAGTCACCATACCCTCTTAAATCAAAACATCCATTTTTGGGATAAAACAACCCAAAGTTCAAAGTTCCTTTTAAATACCTAAAGATACGTTTGATGGCAATTAAATGCGATTCCTTAGGCATACTTTGAAATCTAGCACATAAGCACACAGCATGCAAAATATCCGGTCTAGTAGCGGTTAAGTAAAGTAAACTACCAATCATACCCCTATATTTGGTTACCTCAACCGGCTTTCCTTTTTCGTCTTTGTCAAGCTTTGTACTTGTGCTCATCGGAGTGCTCACACTTCTTCCATCCTCGAATTTGTACTTCTTGAGCAAATCCTTTGTGTACTTTGTTTGAGATATGTACAATCCATCTTGAGTTTGCTTGATTTGTAGACCAAGAAAGTAGTTGAGTTCACCCATCATGCTCATTTCAAATTCTCCTTCCATCAATTTTGCAAAATGCTCACAAAGAGAGTCATCAGTAGCACCAAATATGATATCATCAACATAAATTTGAACAAGCAATTGATGGTTTCCTTGTTCTTTAATAAAAAGAGTAGTGTCGACTTTTCCTCTTGAAAACTCGTTTTCAAGCAGGAAGTTACTTAATCTATCATACCAAGACCTAGGAGCTTGTTTAAGTCCATAAAGGGCCTTTTTGAGTCTAAAAACATGATTTGGATAATCATGACTTTCAAACCCCGGAGGTTGAGCTACATAGACCTCTTCTTGAATTATTCCAATCAAGAATGCTGATTTCACATCCATTTGATATAGTTTGAAATCCTTATAGCATGCATATGCTAATAACATCCTAATAGCTTCTAACCTAGCTACGGGGGCAAAAGTCTCATCATAGTCTATGCCTTCCTCTTGCCTATAGCCTTGGGCTACTAACCTAGCTTTGTTTCTAGTGATGTTTCCTTTATCATTCATTTTGTTTCTAAATACCCATTTAGTGCCAATTACGGGATGATCACTGGGTTTAGCAACTAATTCCCAAACATCACTTCTTTCAAATTGATTTAATTCTTCTTGCATAGCTAATACCCAATCTTCATCATTTATTGCTTCCTTTATATTTTTAGGTTCAACTTGTGAAATAAAGGCATTTTCATTGAATTTTCTCCTAGTCATTATGCCTTGGCTAGTTTCACCTAGTATCAACTCTTTAGGATGATCTTTCCTATACTTATATGAATCCGGTAAATTTGAGGTATCCCCTCCTACTTCTTCATCTTCCACCTTAGGTTCAAGAGGATCAATCCTAAGGTCAATAACGATATTACCTTTTGGATTCTCAAACTTCTCTATGTGACTTACTTCAATTATTTCTTCATCATCATCATCTTCATTAATGTTTGATTTATCCTCAGTGAGTTCACTAAACTTGACATGGATTGATTCTTCAACTTTCATGCTTCTTTTATTGTATACTCTAAATGCCTTACTATTTTGAGCATAACCCATAAAGATTCCTTCATCCGCTTTGAAGTCGAGTTTATCCAAGTTGTCTTTGGTGTTAAGTATAAAACACTTACAACCAAAAACCTTGAAATAACCAATATTTGGTACTCGACCTTTCCAAAGCTCATAAGGAGTCTTTTTGAGAAATGGTCTCAAATAAACTCTATTGATCACATGACAAGCGGTATTTACCGCTTCGGCCCAAAAATATTTGGGTAGCTCAAATTCGTTTAGCATGGCTCTACTCATTTCTTGAAGTGTTCTATTTTTCCTTTCCGCAACACCATTTTGTTGAGGAGTTCTTGGAGCTGAAAATTGTGTCCATACCCTTTGGATACACAAAATTCTTGAAATTCTCCATCAAACTCACCACCTCTATCACTTCTAATTTCCTTAATTGTGTCTTCTCTTTGATTTTCTAATCTCTTACAAAGCTTTACAAATTCTTGACATGCATCATTCTTTTTAGCTAAGAACATTACCCAAGTGTACCTAGAATAGTCATCTACCACCACAAAGGTGTAATGTTTTCCACTTAGACTTGCTGTACCAATATCCCCATACAAATCCATATGAAGCAATTGTAGAGGTTTGGTGGTGGAGATTTCACTTTTGGGCTTGAAACTTGTTTTAACAAGCTTTGCCTTCTGACAAGTGTCACATAAACCATGGTTTTTGAAATTTAATTTTGGAAGACCTTGGACTTTTTCATTTTTGCAAATCTCTTTCAAATTCTTAAAACTAATGTGTCCAAGTCGTCTATGCCATAGTTGAGTCAAATCATTTTTGGCAACTAGGCAAGAAACATTTTGTGATATCAAATCATGTGTGCTAAATTTATAAACATCATTTTTACGAATAGCTTCGAAAACAATCTTATCGTTCTTTTTCACAACACATTTTCTTTTCAAAAACTCAATTTGAAAATTAGCATCACATAGTTGGCTAACACTTATCAAATTGTACTTAAGCCCTTCTACATATAGTACATTATTAATAGTAAACGAAGAATTACCAATTTCTCCATGTCCAAGGATTTTGGCTCTCCCATTGCCAAAATGCACCGTTCCACCATCTTGGAGCTTGAGCTTGGTGAACAACGTCTTGTCTCCGGTCATGTGAGTTGAGCATCCGCTGTCCATAAGCCATTTGGTTCCTTCTTCTTTGGCTACTCCATTTATCTTGAGAGCCTATAAAATCAAAAGATGTATGCATTGGTACACTTTGATGGTTGGGTCCTTTAGGGTTAGTTTTTCGACCCTTAGGCTTCCAAACATATGTGCTCTCAAATCGAGCTCTACATGCTTTCTTTACATGTCCTAGTTTGTTGCAATAAAAACAAGTAGGTACAAGCTTTGGTTTAGAAGTTGATAAATTTTGTTGTGTTTTTCTATTGTTTGCCTTTTTCTTTAAGGACTTAGGTTTAATAGAGGAAGATGATGAGTTAAATCCTAAACCGGATTTATCATTTCCAATTCTTTGATTTCCAAGTAGTATGTCTAAGTTGTTTTTGCCATTTGTTAGTCTTTGTAAGTCTAACTTTAGTTTCTCACATTCCTTTCTAATTTCTTCATTTTCAAGAGCTACGGTTTTATGCATGGTAAGTATGATATCATGCTCTTGAAACATCAAAATATTTTTGTCATGCAAGCTCTTATTTTCTAAAATACATTTCTTGAATTCTTTCTTTAAATGCTTATATTTCAAATTTAATTTTTCAAAGTCATCTTGCAAATCTCCTATTTCATCATGCAAATTTGAAGGGTTAGAATTTACCTCAAGGTCATCTTCAATTGCCATAAGACAAGTATGTTGAAACTTTGGATTGTCAACCATTGCCACAAGTCCAACACCTTGATCTTCACTCTCTTCTCCTTCCGATTCCGAAAGAAGATCATCCCACGTGGTTACCTCCGCATTGAGGGCTTTCTTCTTTTGAGGAAAAACCTTCTTCTCTTGTTTTTGCGGCTCTTTTACGTGGCAATCGGTAATGAAGTGACCGGGTCGTCCACATCTATAGCAATTTTCACTTGCTTCCTTTTCTTTAGATGGTTTCTTGAAAAACTTTCTTGCTTGAGCTTTGTTTCTAGTTGCCATTCTTCTAAATTTTCTTACTAGAAGGGCAACTTCCTCATCCGATTCATCGGACTCTACCACCAATCCTTTGTGTGATGTTTGTGTAGACTTGATGGGATTCATCCTATTTTGTTCATCAATAAGAATTTCATGAGTAAGAAGATTACCGGATAGCTCATCAAGGGTAAGAGTCTTGAGATTCTTTGATTCGGTGATGGCGGTGACTTTGGGTGTCCATTTTCTTGGCAAAGAGTTGAGGAGTTTTGAGACAAGATCTTCATTTGAGATTTTCTTGTCAACCATGGAGAGTTGATTCACTATTCGTGTGAATCGATCGATTGTCTCCTCAATCTTCTCACCGCTTTTCATTCCGAACATCTCATACTCCTTCATGAGCATGAGTCTTTTGGCCATTCTTACTTGCTCAGTTCCTTCATGTATCATTTCAAGCCTTTTCCATGCCTCATGGGCTGTTTCAAGACCTTGGAGTCTAATGAGCTTAGTGGTGGTGAGAGCACTTGAGAGAATGTCAAAAGCTTTGCCATTGATGGCGAAATTTACCTTCTCTTCGTCGGTGTAGTCATCCTCATCTTTGAACATTGATTCTCCTTTTGAGTTGGTAATCATAGGAACTTCAATTCCTTTGACAAAAGCTCTCCATATATCAAATCCACAGCCTTTCAAATGATTGATCATTCGAAATTTCCATAAAGAATAGTTTTGGGCATCAAACATAGGAGCTTTAGTGTTTGATCCGGAAAATAGTGCAGTAGGCTTGGGAGATGAAGATGTTGAGGTTGAGGTTGTCATTGCCATGATCTTTAACCTTGCTACTTGCAAAGATAGGCCAAGCAATCAAGGTTAGGCTCTGATACCAATTGTTAGGTCCGAAATACACTCTAGAGGGGGGGTGAATAGAGTGTTTGGTTCTTTTTGCGGAATTTTCTCGTTTGTCTAGACTCAAAAAGGATATTCAAAATCAGAGCAAGAATGGAGATGAGAAGTAGTGAATGAGTACACCGGATATAGAGTGGTTCGAATCGTAAATGATTCTACTCCACTACCACTTTGTTTCCAAAGTGGATTTTCAACAACTACTCTTCTTATTATGAACAATAAGAACAACCACAGCAACACTTACACTAACACTTTAGTGTAAGCCACAACAACAGCAACTTCTTGCACAACACACTTGTGCAACCACAGCAACTACAGCTATTAGCAAGAACAACTTCTTGCTTCCTCACAACTTCAACAAAAGTTCCCTCAAGAACTTCTCACAGTGGGTTGAAGAAATATGATAAGGATCACACTTTCTCACAAGTCTAAGCACAAGCAAAAGATCAAATATTTATGGTTCCTCTTGTGCTTGACTCTTTTTCTCTCAATATACAATAATGAAGATCAAAGAAAAGCTAGACAAGCTTTAAACAAATTTACAAGTATGAGAGAAATATACAACAATGGTAAATGAAGCTAAATGATGTTGAAAGTGTGTTTTTGCTTCATCCAAGCCTCCTCTATTTATAGATGAAGTTCACCACGTTTTTGAGGCTCTCCACCAAGTCTTCATCTTCAAAAATGTCAAGATAATGCCCAAATAAACTCTAGCCACCCTATGGAGTGATTTGATCTTGGATAGCCACCCTAGAGAATCTTAGACATGTATACAATAGTCAAGGAAGCATGTAATAGGTTAGGTTAAAGTCCACAAGAAGTTTGAAGAAGATTGGAAAGAGAAAACCTTAAAAATCTGCCTTGGATTTTGTTCTAACGTTCAGAAAATTCGAATTCTGGAGGACATCGATCGATCGAAGTCCCTGGAAGGGAGAGATCGATGTCCTCAAATCCTACATCGATCGATCGATGTCTTGGGAGGGAGAGATCGATGTCTTCAGATCTCACATCGATCGATCGATGTCCTGGGAGGGAGATATCGATGTCCTCAGATCTCACATCGATCGATCGATGTCCTGGGAGGGAGAGATCGATGTCCTCAGATCTCACATCGATCGATCGATGTCCTGGGAGGGAGAGATCTATGTCCTCAGATCTCACATCGATGGATCGATGTCAGTGACATCGATCGATCGATGTCTCCTCCTTGAGAGATCGATGTCCCAGTTGAGTTCCAATCTCAACCATCTTTGGAAATAATGTGTTTTCCCATCATGCATCAAATATAAATTTAACTCATTCAAAACATTTTTTCATCATCAAAACGTTTTACAACTTCACATATCTCGTCGTTGCCAAGTTGTTGATCAATATACGAACTAGACGAGGATGAAAGCCCATTCTTGCTAAAAGTGCTGCTAAATAACTCCAACTTACCCTGTCAAACGCTTTCGCCATATCTAACTTGATTATGACGTGACCACCCCTCAATGGCTTGTCCAACATATGAACCATCTCCTGCGCTAATAAGATCTGTTCTGTAATATCTCTGCCTTTCATAAAACTAGCCTGCTCTGGAGAAATTAATCTTGACAGCATTGGCGATAAACGAGTAGCTATAAGGCGGGTGACAACCTTGGCAATAAAATTCGTCAAGCAAATTGGTCGAAATTGTGAAAAAGACATAGGATTTGAGACTTTAGGTATCAATGTGATAAGGGCCGCCGCCATTTGGCGTGGAGGCTGAATCCCTAGAAAAAATTCCTGCACAGCTTTAAGCACATCAATCGAGATTAGTTGCAACGATCCAGAGAAACCATCCGGGCTGGCGGCACTTGTTGGACTCAATTCCCACACTGCTTGCTTGACTTCTTCCATGGTGGGTAAAGCAAGCAATTTTGAATTATCATCATCAGTTAACAGGCAAGGAATATACTGTAATATATTAGCATGGTCGGTTGTGGGCTGACTTGTAAATAATGATTGAAAGAAATTTACTGCTGCATTTTCAATGTCTTGCTGTGTTTCGCACTCATTGCCGCTGGTATCTAAAATTCTTCTTATTACTTGCTTTCGTCTCCTTTCTTTTACCGTTTGATGAAAAAATCTCGTGTTTGCATCTCCTTCACGTATCCATTTTATGTTTGCCTTCTGCTTCCAAAACATTAAAGCTCGAGATTGAGCCAACCGCAAGTGTGCCATTGACTGATGATAGGACGCTCTATTTTTATCAGTAGAGTTGGAGTCATATAGCCGCTCCAATATTGTTACCTCAGTTTCTGCACTCGTCACTGCATCAAATATGTTTCCAAAAACATCTTTATTCCATTTACTAAGGCAGCGTTTCAGTTGTTGCAACTTAGAGTAAAAGCCTCGTATTCCTCCGATTGTAGGGTAAGAACGCCAATTAGATGCAACATAATTATCAAAATCCGAGTGTGTCATCCAGGCATCCCGAAAACGGAAAGAAGCATGCGTATGATTTGAACTCGCCGCACAATATATGAATATGGGTGAATGATCCGATGTCGCTCGATTAAGATGTTGACAGCGAACAGTGTCAAACATATCATAAAATTCTGAGGTACAAAGATAACGATCCAAACGACGATATACTCGGCCTAGACCCCTTCCGTCGCACCAAGTATACGGACTGCCTTGGAAATTAATCGACTGCAATGAGCAGTCCTGAATAAAATCATTGAAATCCTGCAGTTGACGTAATGTAGGTGTTGAGCGACCTCTATGTTCATCAAGCATTTGGAAAGTATTAAAGTCGCCACCAAGAAGCCATGGTAGATCTATTGATTTTTAAAAATAACCAGATCCGCCCACAAAGCACGACGTGCAGCAATGGTATGTAGTACATAAACCATAGTGGACCAAAATGTATCTCCTGTTGGTAACCAACAAAATTTAAAAGAGTGATTCTGGATACCTTGTCTTTGATCATCCAAACGCAAAAAAGAATGTCGCCAAAAAACCCATATCCGATCTTCACACACGGACTGAGCTTGAGGAAATCCAAGCCGCAACCGATATTGAACTATTGCGGATGGCCGGGCTTTGGTTCAAATTTTTTGGGAGTCCAGCGCTGAAGATGCTCCCTATTACGTACAGTAGCAGTATCCGTAGGAAATTCTGCAGACTTAGCGGGCTGTGGTGCTGCGGTAGTCTCCTTTCCACATAATTGCGATTGATGACCCAGTCTTAAGCATGATGTGCAATACAATGGCAAGTCCTCATAAACAACTGTTTGTGAAATACTGCGACTGGAGGTCTAAATAAAAATACGTTCTGGCAGATCCTTGGACACATCTAATTTAATGCATAATCGAGCGACCGAGGGCCCTAAAACGTCGGCAGTTGCAGAATCCAATTTCATGGGATTACCTAGCATACGACCGATCTGAAATAACGCCTCGTGTTGATGAAAATGAACAGGAAGCCCTGGGAGCGATACCCAGACCGGCACAATTGGTACATTTACTGCAGGATCATAGTCGGGAGTCCATTTGGTAACGCGCATATATCTACCCAAAATGGTCCAGCTTTGTCTCGCAAAGCATCGTAAATAATCTTGCTCATGAGCAAAATTCATCAATATATGATTAGGATCAAGAAGGCCAGTACTTACGTACCCGTAAAACAAATACGATCAATGGCGGCACGTATAGAGGCGATCGGAGGGCGTCCATACCAGAAAGATCCGACCAATGAGAATCGTTAAGGGGCCGATAGCGATGCAATTTCCTCATCCGAGAAGCAGATCATGGGGCTGCCCTTGTATTTTTGAATTGGCTTGGATGGAATATCGGTTGAAGACGACGCCTTGAATAGGGAAGCAAATGAACGGGATGGTTTATGTGTATTCGGATCCATAGCAAAGCAGGATGAAATGTAACGGACTACAGCAACGAGAGGCAATCGATCGTAGAAGACGGCGATGGCTTATGCCATCCGCCGCAATTCGCCATAGCCTTGCGCCGCCATCTCTCTTATATATATATATATCTATATATAGCGCCTATGTATATACATATATATTCCAAAATAAACCATTTTCATTATCAAAGACTTTTTGGCCATGGGTGACATATATATACATATTTATACACATATATATATATATATATATATATATATATATATACATGTCAACTTAATGTTATTTCATATTTATACATATACATATACATAACAAGTCTCACTGGAAGCAGACGGGATAGAGGTATTGCTTGCCTACCACTTACCCTCCCCAGACCCTAACAATAGATTTTGTTGTCGTTGTGATATACTGGGTCCGGATGATGATGATGATGACATATACATAACAAATACATAACTTATATTACAAAAGACCTTATGGCCGAATTTATACATGGTCATATATAATATATACATGTCACATAAACATATATTTACACATTATTATGGTGAAAACTTGAATCTACAACATGGATGATCCAACCTGCTTGGTACAAACATACATATTTAACCTTTGTAAAACCATGTAGTATCTAAGAAGAATACTTGCCTTGATTCACTTTCTTACACTTAAATGAGAGTTTCTTCACTTGATTGTGAAGAAGAATACCTTCTTCCTTGTACCCACGTTTTTGGAGAGTAGAAAGATGGAGTTAGTGTAGAACTTATGAAAATAAAGAAAAATGGAATAACTTAATCTAGGTTCATGGAGTTTTTACCTTGGTTTCACTAAATCAAAGTCTTACATCTTTCTTGAATCCTTATTGAAATGATGGAGGTTGTTTAAACTTAGTGTCGGAGTTGTTGTGTTGGTTGAGATGAAAAAGAAATCTTCTTCTTGCCTCCTTGGATGTCACGGCCGAAAGTAGAGGGGTGAGGTAGAGTTGATTTTTTCTTAAAGGGAAGAGAAGAGAACTTGTTGGTGAAATGAAAAAATCTCAAGTGTGCACTTCTTGCACCTCACGGTCAAACATATGGGGAAGGAATAGGGAGAAAGTGGTTTGATGCGGATGAGATCTGAGGAGGTTTATTATGAGGCAAAATATGAAGTCTCCAATCACGCGATGCCACATGTACAAAAAAAGCTTTTTTTTAAAAAAAATAAAAAAAGTAAACAATGCGCCCTTTTGTACACGTGGCATCGTGTGATTGGAGATCTCATATTTTGTCTCATATGAGGCCTCTTGGGATCTCATCCGGGTTTGATGGGTTAGGTTTTAGCGAAATGATGAAGGTGGATGAGTGTGTAAGAGGTAATGCAGAAAAGAGATGTCTTATCCCTCCTTTGGTGACCATAGGGCCGGCCTATGTGTGGGAGAAAGGGGGTTTTTGGCTTTTTATGCCATGTAGGATAATGTGTGATTATTGAGGGTAAAAGTGTGTATTTGAATTATTGTATCGGGTATTTTTATTTTGCTTGATTTACATCTACCGACTTAGGTTTTTACCGACCAATTTATTTAAATCATATCTTATGTCCAAATGGTTCGTTATCTAGTTCCGTCAAATCTCGCTATATCCGATAACTTATTGTTCGGTTATTTTTCCGAGCGTTTCTAACCCCGATATTTAATGTCGATGTCTTTATTAATCCTAAGTAAATTTTAAATTACATCAAAAATTTATCGACATCGCATTTGCGTTCTATTTTCCATTATCTTTGGATCGTAACATGATGCACGTCCGTGTGTGCATACATATATGTACACCAAAATTTAACTTTCATATATATATATATACATATATATATACATATATATATACATATATATATATACATATATATATATATATATATATATATATATATATATATTTGCTGGATTGTATTGCATTGTTTTAATTTTTATAGCTCCAACAGGTACGGGGTTTATGCTTTTCCCTTTTTTTACTTTTCCTTGTTCTTCTTCTTTTTTTATTATTGTTCTTATTATTATTATTATTATTATTATTATTATTATTATTATTATTATTATTATGGGGCAAAACATCTTGAAGCCTGCTTGGGCCTAGTGGAACCAGTCGGAATCAAACCCGCCAGATAGGAATCGTAGTCCATATACTAGCGATAGCATCTACTTATAATAGTTATATTTGTTATAAACTCAAGCAAGTATAATAAAGAGAAAAGAGAAACAAGAGAAATTTGTATCTCAAAGGTCTGTCATTCATATATGATATGTGGTCCTATTTATAGGACTCAATGGAGTGAAGATAAACCTGGACAAACTATTTGAATAATACAAAAGATATAATACTTTGGATATCCACATCTAATATGATATCTATCTCTACAGTGTATATCAACAACATGTTTATCCTTGAGATTCCAATATATCCATAACACTCCCCCTTGGATATCCAAACTTTATAGAATATGCCTCATTAAAACCTTGCCAAGAAAAGCCCAGTGGGATAAAAACTTGGTCGAAGGAAAAAGAGTACATATTCGTAAAAATCGGTAAGTGTGATACACTGCCTCATTAAAACCTTGCCAAGAAAAACCTTGTGGGATAAAAAACTTGGACGAAGGAAAAAGAGTACAGTGTGCATGTAGTAATCACACTCCCCCTGATGCTGGCAAGAGATCTTTGAGTCGACGCATTCCAATGTTGTAGACCATCTCTTTTAATGTAGTCGTTGGTAGTGCTTTCATGAACAAGTCGGCAAAATTCTGGATCGATTGTATCTGCAGGATATTAATATCATCGTTCTTCTCGAGGTCATAAGTGTACAAGGACTTTGGTGATATATGCTTCATTCTTCTTGGATGTAGCCATTTTCAACTTGAACAATACATCTTTCATGATCCTCAAACATTGTTGTCGGTGTCTTCAATATGTTGAATCGTCGACCTCAACCAAATGTATTCACAGCTTGCTTCATGCAGTGCCACAATCTTATAATGATGAAGACATGGTTGTAAATGTCTGTTTCACTCATCTCCATAATATGACCGCACCAAAACATATCGATTTTGTGGTCTTTCCTTATGCGAGTCAAATAGATAGCCAGCATCAGCATAACCCACTAATTGTGGTGCTACCTTCCTTGAGTAGTATAAACACCCCAATGGTGTTCCAAGAAGATAAAAATGTGTTTGACATTATTTCAATGTCTTCGTTTTGGTGTTGAACTATACTTTCTCAATAAATTCATTGAAATGCTATTGGTATCAAAATTCGCAAGATACTTTAAAACACCAACAACACTAAGATATGGTACTTCAGGACCTAATAATTCTTTGTTACCTTCTGGTGGTCGAAATGAGTCTTTTGATTGTACCACGCTATGACTACTCAAAGCTCGATCTACAGGTCGAGAGAACATTTGATCTTCTCAAAGTTTTTCATCTCAAACTCTTTAGTGATACAACTAGAGGTTTTACTAAGCTCTTCAGGAGTTCCAACAAGATTTAAATCATTAACATATACATCCTGCCAGATTGTTTTAATCCATATAATGATTTCTATAATTTGATTGAGTATAGTTCATTGATCCTCTGATTACATGCTGCAGGCAATTTAAATCCTTCTGGGATTTTATATCATCATCTTATAATTCATATGAGTAAACGGTAACTTCATTCATTAACCTCATATCAAGGTTTAAGTGACTGCTAGGCTGACTGAATATTGTAATATTATGGCATCAATTATCGGGGAATATGTTTCATCATAGTCAAGCCAAGTTCTTTGTCAAAAACCCATTTATATCCAATATGTTTGATCCCTTCAGGGGTTCGACTACATGTCAAATAATTTGGAATGTGACTTTCCCTTCAAGGGTCTACGGGTCCAAATGCTTTGCGACTTTCCCTCCAGGGGTTTGGATTGCATCTTTATATTTTTTTGCCAATGATTTCTGTGTCGACACTTTTCAGTTAACATTGGTTCAGGATCCTGATTCATAACTTCACATGCAATCCTTCAATCAAAACTTGATCAATAATGATCATTTGTCTATCCCAATTTTCTCTTATAATTTAAAGAGATCTTTTCAAAATTGTGTTCACTTGCTTCTTCGGGAGCAACTTGTTTATTGATTTTTAGACTGATCAGTTCTCATTTCTATAGCGCTTTTAAGTTGTGAACATATAATCTCTTGTTGAGTATTCTCTTCTGGAGTATTATTTGTACCACTCTCTTTTGAGGGCTTTTATCTTTTACACCAACTGGGCGTCCACGTTTTAGACTTGTTTTTGATATACCATTATCATGTCCTTCAGAGACATCAAGTCGAATCAGCGTATTTATTGCCAAAACGTGGGATTTTGGTATCATTTTACTTCTTGCTCGCATTGATTTGTTCGTGTGTTAAAAGTGAGATAGTGAAGGAACGTTCCATGTAATTTCACGCCGTTCTTCAGGAACCGACATTTTCTCTCCCCCTAACGGCGGGAAAACTAACTCACCAAATCAATGCTGATGCATGTATAGTTGCATGTCTCCAAGCTCATGTGGGTAAATTGGTCCTTAAAATCAAACGTCTAGCAATCAGTTGTAAACGTTTAATAAATGACACTGCTGGGCCATTTTAAGTGTGCACACTTGCAACTGAATGCTCAACGCCAATCTCAAGGCATACAATAATCATTGAAAGCTTGGGATTCACATGTATTATCAATACTTAATAAATTTAATTTGATAATCATATAATATGAGCAAGAAGCTTGGCAAAAGCTAATAGTATTTTCGAAAGTAAACTCACATGAACAAGCAACACACACAAAATCACGAGATAATGTAATCTTTTTGTTCATAAAAGAGTTTCTAGAATCTTCCGGTTCTTTAAAGAGTATACATGTGAGTGTTGTACACTTGTACGTATCATTATTCTATCTGGGTGACCAAGTAAATTATGTCATAAATAACTTCGGAATATCGAACTTCATTATATTCGACTGGATGTATAATCGCATAATACAATCCAGATGAGAAAATTGGGAGTTTTTCTTGAACAAGCTTCTAGCTTGAATAATTGTCTATAAAAATTTCATATTCTCCTCATTCATTGTTCAATATGAACGCCATTAGGACGTATATCTTCTAAACTCAATAGTTTTCTTTCGACTTGGTGAGAAATGATGCCATATTAACCAATATATGTGTATCACCCGTTGATGAAATGGTTGCTCTTCTGGAGCCCTCAATCGATGTCGTAGTACTCGAATTGATACTAACATTTGCTTTTGTCAATTAGACTCTTCTGGAGCCCGTTGTGTGTGTCATTCCACTGTCACCTGAACATATGTCCATATCATTCACCTTGGATGATATGTTAATATCAAAATTAATTTTGGAATATCTACTCAGAAATATTCAATGGTGTTTCTTCAGGAAACACTATTCATATAATAATCAATCTAATGTTACCAACCTAGGCAAAATGCACTAGTTGTATAAAAGGAAAATATATGATAAAATAAGATATTCACTCAAAACTACAGGTTTGGGTTAAATGTTATATGCTTCAGGCATAAGATGCTTCAGGCATAATAAATTAAATCATAATAAAATCGTACTAATAAAATGTAATAAAAAAACTGTATATATGACAAAATTAAATATATGCAAGAACATAACAATTACCAAACTTGGTAACCTGCCATTGAAAAGTAACTTACAACAAGCAAATTAGAACTGTTGCTTCGGGCATGTCTACTGCTCGTGCTTCAAGCATGAGAACTATTTGTGCTTCAGAAATATCCGCTATTCATGCTTTTGGCATGTCGACTACTCATGCTTCCTACTATTTATGCTTTAGGCATGTGGACTACTCATGCTTCAGGCATGTTGATTACTCATTCTTTCGGGAAAAAAAATATCATTAGTTCTGTACACTGGAAACTGGTCAAACGATCAAAATCTTTTCTGATAGTAAAGTTTCGACGATACTTTACTTTTTTTTTTGCAAGTAGGATCTCATTGATTTTTTTTCTTACAAATAAGATTTAAGTTATACTTTATTTTTTTTTCGATGATCATATCCGTTGAAAACAAGATTCCGATGGTATATTCCTATAAAAATTTATACTTTAAAAATTATGTTTCAAAAGTAATTTGACATAATCAAAAAAAATATTTGCTTTAGAGGCCAGCACCCAAACTCCCTTCTTTGCGGCATTGGGGCCTACCCCGTATAACCCTTGGCCAACTGAGCCTGTAAATTAAGTCCAACAGGTTAGGGGTTAAAACTTTGAAATGTTGATTCCCTTGGCCCAAAATAATGGATTCCTCCGAATGCCCAGTAAATTTGTAAAACCATGGTCTACTTTTCTTCTCGGACCGATTCCAGCACGTGTCATATGTTTTCGGCATGTGAACTATTTGTGCTTTTAGCATTTGAACTATTCGTGCTTCTGACGTGTGAATTACACATGCTTCTGGCGTGTGAATTACACATGTTTGTGGTATTTCAACTATCAATACTGCGGGTATATCAATCATTCATTTTTTTCTGGCAACTATTCATACTGCGGGCATGTCATCTAGGCATGCTCTGAGTATGTCATGCTTCAGGCATGTCTATTAATCATGCTTCAGGCATGTCAATGTTTCAATCAATTGTTTATGCTTCAGGTATATCTTTTTTGATGAGGGAGTGGGTCAACAATTTAGTTATATCTTTTCAGGTATATCTAATTATTCATGTTTCGAGCGTGTCAACAATTCATGCTTTGAACATGTCAAACGATTTATGTTTCAGGCATGATAAAACGATTCATGCTTCGGGGATGATAACAATTAATTGTAAGCCTACACACTGCACTAGACGAGTGCACATCATGTTAATCTATTAAGATAATGCTGCTCAATCTACGTGTTACACTGAATTAAAAGTACGTGAAGTTCACCAAAATGCGTATGTTACCATACTATGCAAGTTAAAAAAAACAGCAGACGCAATTATTATCCTCAACATACCAAAGCAACAGTTCATGCATTTATTCATAGTTGTAACCATTTAAAGAAAACACCAATACACGAAAATTTATGTAACTAAATATCCAATAATGTCTTATACCCCGACATGTAAAAATACTGCAATAACCATACAACATAAACTACTACATGTCAATATGTTTATTTATCCTCATTTAATTGTAAGCATGCACACTGCACTAGACGAGTGCATGAATATCAGTTTGCAACATCCACCAAACGTGCAATCAGTAAAGGCTATTTTTGTACCGTAATATATTACTACAAGTCATACAAAATGCTGCATAGCAAATACAGTGTTCATTGCCAAATAATCAAAATCGCGTATTACCCTCCAAATGAAGCTTATATATAATTATGCATCTACGTATTGACAAGCTGAAAGCTCCCTCAATCCATACTTCGGGCATGATAAAACGATTCATGCTTTAGGCATGTTAATAATTCATGCTTCGGGCATGTCGCTTATTTAGTTATGTCATGCTTCGGGCATGATAATTATTCATATTCATCATGTTAACTACTTATGCTTCGGACATGTTGATACGTATGCTTCGGACATGTCAAATTACACATGCTTCAGGCATGCTTAGGTAGTACATACACAACGATTGCAATCAACAGGCAAAAGAAAGAGCAATCATAATCATGAAAATCCAAAATGTATCCCACTTTCAGCTGATGACGTGGCATCTAAGATAGAACTGGATTCAATTTAGCCTCAGCTTTGCTACGCTTAGGTTCCATCATCCACGGCTGGATCACCGTAGGAAGGGCAGACACAATCGATAATTGTGTATCGGCATGTTAAAAATTCATGCTTCGGGCATGATAACAATTAATGCTTTAGGCATGTTAATTATTTAGTCACGTCATGCTTCAGGCATGACAATTACTCAATACTTCAGGTATGTCAAATATAAATAATGATATTGATATACTTCAGGTATATCAAATATTTGTATATGGAAATACTATACTTGGTTGTGTATTATGAACTGCTGATATACTTTTTTCTACGCTTTGGATAATTTATTGCCCGATTCTTTCTGATGTGCGTTCAAAATACTTTGGGGTTGGGGATAATTATAGTTGTGTTTGTTTTGGCAATACATCAAGTTCGAAATATTATACCACAAAGAGAGAAAAATTAAGTACCTCCAATGGTTAATAAACACGAGACAGAGGGAGAGAAACGGAGAACAGCAAACCGATGAAAACCTCTTAATTCTAACAGTAGCTTTCGTGGTGCGGCCTTTATGATGCAGTTGTTGTGAAAATCTCGTTTGTATATAGATTTTCTAAAAATTGATAGAAGTATCGTGCTGATAACGTGTTATAAACTCAGGCAAGTATAATAAAGAGAAAAGAGAAACAAGAGAAATTTGTATCTCAAAGGTCTGTCATTCATATATGATATGTGGTCCTATTTATAGGACTCAATGGAGTGAAGATAAACCTGGACAAACTATTTGAATAATACAAAAGATATAATACTCCACATCTAATATGATATCTATCTCTACAATGTATATCAACAACATGTTTATCCTTGAGATTCCAATATATCCATAACAATATTTTCAAGTTTTATATCATCTTCTACCTCGTATTAAGTTAAACATCGGTTAAATTATAAAAGATTTTGGCCCCACTATGCCTATAAGTCTTTTCATAATTACAAGTCATCTCATTTTTGAATCTTCACTTATTCTTGCGATCAATCGAACACACACTTGGAATTAGAGAAGAAATGTAATTACGAAAAAGATTTACTGAGTTCGTTTAAAAGATTTCCGGTATTCATTTGGGCCAACAATGACATATAATATACAATCTTGATATAGTAAGATAATCCTCAAGTTACGAAAAAGATATAAACAACATATATGGAAGTAAAGATAATCCTAAAGTTACGAAAAAGATATATACAACATATATGGAAGTATACATCAAAATCCTAACACAAATTATACTTCATCTGTATTAGGGGTGGCAATCTCAGACACGACATGAAAATACTGTTGAAAAATATGTTTGGATAATTTTCAAAGTTATGATTTTAAGTGTTGATTACTTAAGGAAGTATCACACATATGATAAAAAGATGAAATATATTAAACATGTGAGAAAATGTTGATGTATGATTTGGTTTTGATAATTTGCACGAGTATTATATGTTAAAACTTTTTATCAGACTTCGAGCGCCTGATCAAGCGCTTCATTTTGCAGAAAGTTTGAACAGAGAACATTGAGCGCTTCATAAAGCGCTTTATCTTTCAGAAAATTTAAACAGAAACTTTAGTTCAAACATTGAACGCTACATAAAGCGCTTTATCCTATGAAAAACTCGGATCAAAGAGTTCTGGCGCGCTACACCAAGCGCTTTATCATTTGGAAATTCTGATCAGAGAGTTCTGGTGCGCTACATCAAGCGCTTTATCATTTGGAAATTCTGAACAGATAGTTCTGATTGCAACATGAAACGCTACATAAAGCGCTTAATCTATGAAAAATATTATTATGTGTTACTTCACTCTCCTAACAAAGTGTTTCATGCTATCTAAAATGTGATAAATAGTTGTTTTCATTTACATATATGTTCTTAATGTTTCATACATGATTTTGGTGATTTTATTATTTGATTTTGATGAATATTATTATGTCTTGTAACTAATATGCCTTGGAAGTTATACGACTTACCAAAAAGGGCTGAAAAGGGAATTTTAAGTCTTGCAGGTACATTGTCTTCACATATTCTATAATATGTTACTATGTAACATGATATTATCATCTCAAGACTATCTTTATGACAATCGTCATAATTATTTCAAGACAAGACTATCTTTCTCAAAAAATGCTATCAAGGGAATTATCGTCTTTTTATTCTCGGAGCATATCGCGACATCTTCACTATGATTATTTCTCAAGGATATTATTATCATAATTATGGACTTCTTATGGTATTCTTGAAGTATCAACATCAAGATTATTATTGCTATATTTGGTTTTTGGTATTCTCGGGATTTCTTGTTATATGACATTTATTTTGTCACACTATATGGTCATCTTATGATATCATTATAAGACTTATTCTCAAATTATTTTGAAGTAATTTCATGTCATAATTGACATGGTAAATGGTTACAACTTTCAATGAGGAAGGTGAAAATAGTTTTGACTATTTTCTACTTAAATCTAGCCATTCATTTTGAATTCAAGGGCTGAGATTAACTCTTATTTTTCTCATCAAAATGATGCATTTACATGTGTAAAAGATGACTATCTCATGTGATGCCAAGTGTACAAGAAAATTATGCTAAAACCAATCAAAACTCAAGGATACTTGGTGCCAAAAAGTTGTCAACATGGCACACACATGGCCATATGAACGATTTTTATAGCTAAATGGAGTTCAACTTTTTGCTGAGAATTTTTCTCCCACATGTGCTAATATGGTGAAACAAACTTGGTTAACTTTTGAGAGATTTACTCATCATTAATCTCCTTCAAATCTGAAATTTCCATGTCATATAATACTGAAAAAGTTGGTGACATAGATAGACAAATCACATTGCTTGAAGGTGCCAAGTGTGCAAAGTCTTGAAGACAAGAACCAATAGTGTGAAGACAAGTGTGTTTGATGACATTCAAGATGACAAATGGCAATCTTATCAACAAGGGATGCCTCACACTATAAATAGAGGTTGAAGTGAAGGGTTGAAGACACACCTCTCTTGCTATATTCTTCTTCTTCTTCTCTATTCTTATTGTGCAGCTTGTGGTGAACTTTTTGAAGCATTGTAGTGCTGCTTAGATACACCTTATTATGGTAGAATTGTTGTAATTGATAAGCCAAGTTTATAAGGCTTAATCAAAAGGTGAAAATGTGTATGAGGTGTGATAGTGCTGAAATTCTGTAAAGGTGTTGTGAATAGCTTGAATAGGGTTGGTGTGAAGGCCAAGGATCGAGCTAAGGTGTAATTCTGTGACACTGGTGATAGTGAATATCAAGGAAGGTGTCCTCGAAGAATGTAGTAGGCACATTTGGCCAAACCAGTATAAAATTCTTGGTGTTCTTTACTTTCCGTACTTTACACTTCCAGTTTTCTATTCTCTGTTTTGTTAACACGTTTTATAAATTCTGGAAAAAATAGTAAACGGTTTTCAAAATTGCTAAAATTTTACAGAAACATACTTTAGTCGCTTAACTTTCACTTGAAACTAATTTGACTCAATTTGGATAAGTTTAGGTTAGTCAAAAGTCCAAAGTTCTGCATCTGCTACAATCTGTTTTTCAGATTTGCAAAAGTTGAGAAAAGTGACTTGATTGACTAACTTTCCAAACGAATTTTCAAAAACATTTTCTACCCGTTATTATACATATCCTAAGGGTTATTGTGTTAAATTTTCAAAGGTTTTGGACTTGGGGATTGACGGAAAAAAAATTTGTGAAATTGAGTCAATTTCTGAACTTTGTTCTGGAATTCTGTGTAGACAAAACGTTTTTGATTAGTTGAAGGTCTTAAAGATTTTATTTTGACTTGAAATTTTTACAGGAGTTAGAAAACATCTTGAAGTATGTTCCTGAAAAGTTTCATAATTTTTGGAAGTGTTTTTTAAAGTCGGAAAAATATTTGCAAAAACAGTTTCTGTTTTCTGAGTTTCAGATTTCAGAACTGAGGGGTTTTGAAAAGGGTTTAAAATAGTATGATTTCCGCTAACCACTATTCACCCCCTCCCCCCCTCTACTGGTGTTTGTGCAGGGATTTTGATCCAAAAATTGGTACCAGAATGAGGTTACACCACTCTAAGAACACAAAACAAAAACGAGGTACCTTATCTACTTTCACACAATGGCCATAGTTCCTCACAAAGGTGAGTTAGAAGGTATGTCTACTCAACGTCCTCCTCTTCTTGATGGTAATAACTTTGTTCATTGGAAGTTGAGAATGAAATTATTCTTGATGACTATAGATATTGATTTATGGTCAATAGTTGAGGATGATCCATATATTCCTGCCAAAGTTGTTAAAGTAAATGATGTGACACGAGGTAGAAAAATACAAAAGCGAATGGACTAGTGATGATAAGAAAAAGATGTCTATGAATGCTAAAGCTATGCAATTACTCTTGAATGGTCTTACTACTTCCGAAGCAGGTTATGTTTCTAATTGCAATAGTGCTCATGATATGTGGAAATCTTTGGAATTAAAGCATGAAGGTACAAGTGATGTTAAAGATTCAAAAATAAATATGCTTATGACTGAATTAGAATGCTTTAAAATGCTGTCAAACGAATCCATAGTTTCTATGGATTTAAGGCTTACAAATATGTTTAATGCTCTTGAGTCATTAGGAAAGTCTTTTACAAATAAAGAAAAGGTACAAAAGGTTCTTCGAAGCGTGCCTGCTGAATGGGAAGCAAATGTTACTGCGATTGAAAAAATGAAATCCATCATCAAAATGGATGAATTGATTTGCTCACTCGAGGTATATGAAGCAAAAATGAATCAAAGAAAGTCTGAGTCTTCAAAACAATCCGGTAAGGCTATTGCTTTCAAAACTACCGAATATTCACATGTGAGCATTGATGAAGAAAATAATGATAGTGAATTAGATGATGATTTAATTTTAGTAGCAAAAAAATTGAGAAGATTTTTTAAACGTCCAAATAGAAAACAATCTTCTTCTACCCCTTCTCAACTTAAAAGAAATAATTCTTCTAAGAATGAGAATAATGAAAAATGGTATAACAAAGAGTTGAAATGCTATGAATGTGGACAAAATGGACATATTTCCTATGATTGTCCAAACAAGAACAAGCAAACAAAAAAGACTCGAATGAATAAACAAAAGGAGTCAAAGCCAAAGAAAGGCAAAAGAGCAATGAAGGCTAGCACTTGGAGTGACTCATCCGACTCAGAATCCGAGCAATCTGAAGATGAAGAAGCACAAGTATGCTTTGTTTCAAAAGAGGTAACATCTTCTTCTGATTTAGATTCTGAAAATGACATGTCTCTTGATGAAATGCATATTGAGTTTATGAAAATGCATGCTCATTGTAAAAAGCTGTCTAAAGAGAAAAAGAAACTAATTGAGGAAAACAACAAGTTGAAGACGTCCTACTTGGAATTTTCGATTCAATTAGAGTCTTTAAAAGAAGAGTCATCTAATATTCTTAATTCATTAGAAACCAAAATAGGTATGCATAAAAATAATGAACAAAAACTTAGTTCTGAAAATTGCCCGCTAAAATCAAAACTAAATGCATATGAAAGTGAAATTTCCTTGTTAAAGGCATGCAAACTTGACTTAGAAAAAATGTTGGAACAATTCAAATCCGGAACAAACATGTTGGATTCATTGATTGCATCACAAAAATATGGAAATGACTGTTAGGAAATCAACCGAGATCACTGCAAAAACGCGCAGCAGAAAACAAAACTTGATCTCTGATTTCCTACCAAGGATCCATGTTGTTCGTTTAATTCGACAAAAGAAATCAAAAAGTACCTCCGTAGATTCGAAATCTGCAGATGGAAAAGGTGCGAAAATACGATCACCCTCTGTCGGTATCCATACGAACGCTTCCGCCCGGAGTGCTAGCTCTTCAAACGGCACGGCTGAAGAATTCGGTTTTCACAAAAACGATTCTTGCCCTTTCGTTTTCTACTGGATGTGTGGTGTCCGAGATACACCATGCTCCGTACATATATATAGATATCAAAATCCGATTCCTGATCGGATTGGTTAATACCTATCATAATCCGCATCAAATACGGATTCTGTTAGGATTAGATAACACCAATCAAAATCCATATAAGATATGGATTCTATGTTATTGTCCGATGATATAAATATATACATAAAAAACGAAATTAATAATAATAATAATAATTAATATCCAATATTAATATTATTAATATTAAAAACGATAATAATAATAATAATAATAATAATAATAATAATAATAACTAATATCCAATATTAATATTATTAATATTATTAATCTCAGCCATACGCATTCTTGTGTGTGACCCGATAGGCCCATATTAATTGGCAGTTGATTAAATCGCTATTAAACCAACAAGTCGTAATTGGCCTCTAGCAAGGCATTACGACTACCCAATTAATACGAGTAAAGTCCAACTAGCCTAATAATAGTACATGCATTAATCCCTTTGTCACACGATATCTAGTTTGAACATAAGTCATGGTCACCGTCATACTTATATTGTTCAAACATATGATTATTCGATCTCTAAGTAGACTGATAAAACAAATGATATTGATCACACTATCAAATCATTTGAGCACGGCCATGCATTTCACAGTCTCACTAATCGAGGGGCCCAAAGATATCTCTCTCAAAAGAGAGGGACAAATTCTATCTTGATTGTTCAATATCCTCTACATAATTTCTATCACATTCAATCATGACCTTTATTATTATCCAGTTACGGATAACGTTTGATCATGTCAAAATATAATAGTCCTTATGTTGGAAACTATGACAATCTCAAGTCAAAGGATTAAAACATGACTATCATGAGATTTACTTATGACGCTAATGTTGGACCATGCACCTGCAATGAACACCACTAGAAGGGGGGGTGAATAGTGGTTAGCGGAAATTACACTACAACCCTTTGTTAAAATCCCCTTGAAAACAGAATCTGAGACCAACTCAGATTCAGAACCCGTTTTTCAAAAATTCACAAATAATTATACACAACTCCAAAAATTATGAAACTTTCCAGAATTAAACTTCAATGAGTTAACAAGACTCTGTCCAAAAATCAGACAAAAATAAGATCGTTTGACCCTTCAAACAAATTAAAAGATTTAGATGGTCAATCTGGACAGAATTGGACAGAATGTTGATGATTTTGAAAATAGTGTTTCTCTTTGAATACTCAACCAAAAAAGGTTGATCTTTATATCAAAACACTCCTTAGGATGTGTAGATGAATTTTCCAAAAGTCCCTGACCTCAAACAATTCTTGAAAAATACAGAATTTAACTTTTCTCAAAACTGGTCAGATTGCAGCCAGATTGGAGCAGTTATCTTGCAAAGACTGAAAGACTAACTTTTACTTGCTCAAATCAAGTGATTCTTGTTGCAAATGAACGCTAACAGTCTGAAGTATAACTCCACCAAAAATCACGAATTTTTAAAATGTTTAGCTATTTTTTCAAATTGTGTGAAGTTGGGTGAAAACTGCAGTCAAAAACGGGCAGAAAACAGAAATAAAGAAACAAGAGAAGAACACCGAGGATTTATCCTGGTTCGGTCAATGTGACCTACTCCAGTCCCAAGGAACACCTTTCCTTGGATTTCACTATGATATGAACACCTTACAACAAGAGCCAAGCTTGATCCTTGGGTTATACACCAACCCTACTCAAGACTTGGATAATCACCTTCTAAGCAACACTTAGTTGCAATACCTCCAACACCTATTGATGTAGCCTTATAAAGATGGCTAATCAATCTTACAAATGAAGCTCAAGAGGCTTGTAGCTCACCAAAATATTAAGAACAACTTTGCTACAACAAAATACAACAACAAGAACAAGAAGATGAATATGAAAGCTATAGAATGCTTGTGAGCTTCAAGTGTGTTTCATCTTCTTCACCATTGCCTCTATTTATAGTGTGATTTGAGCCTTGAAGATAAGAATGCCAATGTGTCATCATCTTCATCATCAACTCCAAATGTCTTCTCATCATTGGTTGGCTTTGTACACTTGGCAAAATAAAACACAATGATTGGTCCACCTTGGCAACTTTATGTGGCTGAAATTTTCAACTAAAAAATGACTTGGAATTATCTTGAAATTGTGAAGATAATAGCACCATAACAACTCCTTTATCTTCTCATCTCTTTGGCACAATAATAGGCATGTAGGAGACCATTTTAAATTCAATTTCAGCTTCAAAAAAAGTGAAGTAGCCGTTGGCTACTCTCTTTTTTCAACAAATATATTTTGAATTTTTCTTAATAAAATAAGAAAGGATAATACCACCAAATTATCCCCAACTTCAAGCAACATAATAGGGCATGTGAGAGCTCCATTTGACTTCAAAAAATCTGCTGAAAAATACTCCAAGAAACCATATAGCCGTTGGCTATATTTAGAAAAAATCCAAGTTGGCAATTTTGCCAACTAGCTCCTTTTTGGTTGGTCCACTTGTCTCCAACTCATAAAATGAATACCACATCATGTCTACCTGATTAGTCACGTTTTTCCACATATATATAAGTGTAGCAACTCAGATTTTTGAAGAAGAAATAAATAGATAACACTTGACAAGATTATGTCAACGTGTAACACCGAAATTTCCCAATATTTCTTCTTATATGTTGAGATAATTCCACACCTTTGACACCTTTAATATCTCTGAATAATGATGATAAATGTTCTCTTATAACATATATAAGAGGGTCTTCGAGAAAAAATAGAATGTGACATCTCAAATCGTCACATATCCAGCTATAGTCAATAATATCATCGGTTGAGAGAATAAGATATAAGATCACCATATTATCTTCAAAATAATAATAACACAGCTCCAGAATGAAGATAATAATATACTCAAGAGATTCTTTGAGTGAAAATAACAAAAATACCCTTGGGGGTAAAATGACCAAAATACCCCTGGTGTAAGAAAACTCAAGAAATGACCCGGATGGTCATAAATAATCATGATATCAACTTTGTCATGATAAATAGTATAAGAATATGCTCTTGAAATATTTCCACCATATCATGTTCCTACAAAACTCAAAATACCAATTTTGCCCTTTTTGGTAAGTTGTAGAAACTTCCAAGGCATGTTAGTCACAGGACAATAATAATCACCAAAAACACATAATATTCACATAATGAACATGTATAAATCATACACAAATGAAAACAACCAATTCATCACATTTTAGAAAATTATTTCAAAAAAAAACTAAACATCAATATCATTTTTCTTCACTTATTCATCTTTTTCATTTATAACACCATATGTGACATGTAACACTTAAAATCATGACTTTGAAAATTATCCAAACATATTTTTCAACATTCTCCCCCTTTTGGATGATTTTCAAAATAACCTAACATGATTTTAATGTCACAACTTATAACCAAAAATTTAAAAAGTTTAACCAAATGTTTTCAACTTTTAAATAGTATGTTGCTCCCCCTCAACTCATACTCTCCCCCTTAACCTATACTTAACTCTTAACTTATATTTGAAACTTATCATTTCATACCAAATGATGACTTAGCAACTAAAATCTAAAATCATGTACTTATGCTATCTCCCCCTTTATTTTGCAAATCATGCAAAAGATAGAACTATACAATGGTATCGTAAGTCATCATACCTAACTTGGCTCGTAAGTTTTCAAACGTGGCTTGATTAAGGGGTTTGGTAAAGATATCGGCGATTTGGTGATCAGTTCTTATATGGTTTATCACTATATCCTCATTTTGAATATGATCGCGAAGAAAGTGGTATCGCACCTCAATGTGTTTGGCCTTAGAATGAAGCACCGGATTCCGAGAAAGATTGATTGCGCTTGTGCTATCACAAAAAATTGGAATCTTTTTCATTTTAATGCCAAAATCACTAAGTTGCTGTTCAAGCCAAAGTATTTGGGTAGTACATAAACTCAAAGCAATATACTCGGCTTCAGTGGTAGAAAGAGCTACACTAGCTTGCTTTTTAGAAAACCAAGAGATCAAATTGGTTCCTATGAATTGACATGTGCCGCTAGTGGATTTTCTATCTAACTTGCAACCACCATAATCAGCATCACTATATGCGTGTAATTCCAACTTAGCATTTCTATCATACCATAGTCCTAAGTGAGGTGTATGCTTAAGATATCTAAATATCTTTTTCACTGCATTGTAATGTGATACCTTAGGACAAGATTGAAACCTAGCACACATACACACACTAAACATGATATCAGGTCTTGATGCAGTTAAGTATAACAATGAGCCAATCATAGACCTATAGAGTGTGTCATCAAAAGGTTTACCATTTTCATCCTTATCGAGTTTGGTACTAACACTCATGGGGGTAGTTGTAGGTTTCAAATCTTCAAAGCCAAACTTCTTAACAGCTTCAGCCCATAAATACTTAGGTAATTTATTTTCACACAGCATTGTCCTTGCAACTTCTTGAATCGTTCTATTTTTACGTTCAACAACTCCATTGAGTTGTGGTGTTCTAGGTGGTGAGAATTCATGTTTTATTCCATAAAGTTCACAAAATTTGATTACGTCTTTATTTTTAAATTCTCCACCTCTATCACTTCTAATTCTTTTGACATTTTCTTCGTAAATGTTTTCAAGTTGCTTGATAAGGGTTTCGATTGCTAATGGAGCATCGTCTTTGTGTGTTAAGAACAATGTCCATGTGTAGCGTGAGTAATCGTCTACTATGACACACACATAGTAGTGTCCACCTAGACTTCTTGTCCTACTTGGACCAAATAAGTCTAAGTGAAGCAATTCTAGTACATGACTAGTACTCACTTCATGTTTCGGTTTTAAGGTTTCTTTAATGTGTTTTCCCTTAATACATGTTTCACACATTTGAAAATTATCTAAGTCTAACTTAGGCATACCTCTAATTAAATTCTTTTTAGATAATTTCCTAATGGTTGAAATTCCCATATGGCCTAATCTTCTATGCCATAAATTCACATCTAAGTCATGTGATATTAGACACTTAACCTTAGCATTTAACATGTTATCTAAGGTAAGGGTATAAATATTTCCATCTCCATTTCCTTTTAAAACCGTTTTCTCCTTTTTCATTTATTATATCACAAGAATTGGGAAGAAAGGAGACATTATAACCACAATCTATAAGTTGAGAAATACTAAGTAAATTATAAGAGAGATTGCTTACTAGCAACACATTTCGTATTTGAAATGTGTTTGGGTCCCCGATTGTTCCTTTTCCAACAACTTTTCCTTTGTTGTTGTCACCGAATGTTACCTTTCCACCATCAATATGTTCAAGTTTGGTGAATAGATTGGGGTTGCCCGTCATATGCCTCGAACATCCACTATCTAAAAACCATTTGGTTTTTAGATTCTTTGACTTTGCCTCTTTCTTGCATTCCTTGCATTTTTCCTACAATGGAGACAAAGTTTTAGGTACCCTTTATTTGGGTCCTTGAATGTTAGGGGGCATTATTCTTGTTTAGATAACCCTTAGGTATCCAAACTTGAATATACTTTCTAGGCACATTTTTAGCATGGTTAAAGTAAGAAGGATAAGCATATAGATGATTATTCCACATAAGTGAGGATGCATTGTTATACATGTTGCGCCATGGTTGATAGTCATTATAGGATGACCGAATCTTATAATGTGTATAAGGCATGCGATTTTGTTTCTTATATGGTGCTCTATATGTATATTCATGTGTATTTCTATAAGACTTGTATGAGAGTTGCTTATGCTTAGGTTCATAAAAAGTTGGATGCATTTTATTTGGTCTAGTTGCATTTGTATACATGTAGGCATGATTTCTAGGTTGTCTAGATGCAAAATTTGGCCTAGATGTATGTTTATGCGTGTGCATATTGGTGGGTTTGTGTTGTATTTTTGCCTTGATATGAGTAGAAGAAGGTGTAGAAGAAGATGTAGCAGGCAAAGTTGATTTTGTATTATATGGCAACTTTGTACTAGATGAAACAAACTTAGTCTTTTCATTTACTTTTTCGTTTTCTTCTTTATAGCCTAGGCCGGTTTTATCATTGCCATACTTTTGTGATGAGATAAGTGTATCTAACATATTTGCACCCGATTTAAATTGTTCTATCATTTTTTCTAAGGTAAATTTAGAAGACTTAAGTTGCACTATTTCATTTTCACAATTTTCTAACTTGGATTTCAACATTTTATTTTCCATTTGTAACTTTTGTTCATCTTTCCTATATGATTCAATTTTGTTCTCTAAAGAATCAAGAGTATTAGTAGACTCTTGTTTAAGAGATTCTAGTTGATCGGAAAATTCCAAGTTGGACGTCTTCAACTTGTCATTTTCTTCAACTAGTTTCTTCTTTTCTTTAGAGAGCCTCTTACAGTGAGCATGCATTCGTAGGAATTCTTCATACATTTCATCAAATGTCATGTCACTATCAGAATCACTATCAGAAGAAGAACATACCTCGTTGGATACGAAGCACACTTGAGCTTCCTCAGTTTCAGATTCTGAGTCGGATGAGTCGCTCCATGTGCTCACCTTCATTGCTCGTTTCCCTTTTCTTGCCTTAGACTCCTTTGTCTTTGACGTTTGAGCTTCCTTGTCCTTGGCTTGTTTATTATTGTTGTTTTTATTATTATTTTTCTTTGTTGGACAATCGTATGAAATATGTCCTTTTTGACCGCATTCATAACACTTTAATTCTTTATTATACCATTTGTTTGTGTTATTTTTCTTAGATTGAGAAAAAGAAGAAGAAGAAGAATTATGTTGTCTATTCCTATTTGGGCGTTTGAAAAACTTTCTAAGTTTTCTAGCAATCAATATCAAGTCATCGTCTAATTCAGTATCACTATTACTATCATCGTTATTAGCATGTGTTTCAGTTGTTTTGAAGGCTATTGACTTACTGGATGACTTAGACGATTCAGACTTTCGTTGGTTCAGTTTTACCTCATAGACTTTAAGAGACCCGATCAATTCATCCATCTTGGTGATTGACTTTGTCTCCTCGATTGCAGTCACCTTTGGATCCCATTCAGCAGGGAGACTTCGTAGCACCTTTTGAACCTTTTCATTGTTCGAAAATGACTTCCCTAAAGCTTCAAGGGCATTGAAAATATTAGTAATCCTCAAATCCATAGATGTTATGGATTCGTTTGGCAACATTTTGAAAGTCTCTAATTCAGTCATAAGCATGTTTATTTTTGACTCTTTAACACCACTAGTACCTTCATGCTTTAATACAAGTGATTTTCACATGTCGTGTGCACTTGTGCAATTTGACACATATCCTGCTTCAGAAGTTGTAAGTCCATTCAAAAGTAATTGCATAGCTTTAGCATTCATGGACATTTTCTTTTTATCATCTGATGACCATTCACTTTTGTATTTTTCAACCTCTTGAGTTACTCCACTAACTTGTACAACTTTCATTGGAATGTACGGCCCATCTTCAACTATAGACCATAAATCGATGTCTATAGCCATTAAGAATAGCCTCATTCTTAGTTTCCAATGAACAAAATTATTGCCATCAAAAAGAGGAGGGCATTGTGTGGACATACCTTCCAACTCACCTTTGTGAGAAACAATAGCCATAGTATGTACCTTTGATTTGAGACAAGCAGTATATTATGAATTGTTGTTTCTTGGCCTTGTATTGTTCGTACGGTGTTGAATCTTGCTTCTTTTGAGTGGTGTTGGTCTGGCTCTGATACCAAATGTTGGACCGTGCACCTGCAATGAACACCACTTGAAGGGGGGGGTGAATAGTGGTTAGCGGAAATTACACTACAACCCTTTGTTAAAATCCCCTTGAAAACAGAATCTGAGACCAACTCAGATTCAGAACCCGTTTTTCAAAAATTCACAAATAATTGTACACAACTCCAAAAATTATGAAACTTTCCAGAATTAAACTTCAATGAGTTAACAAGACTCTGTCCAAAAATCAGACAAAAATAAGATCGTTTGACCCTTCAAACAAATTAAAAGATTTAGATGGTCAATCTGGACAGAATTGGACAGAATGTTGATGATTTTGAAAATAGTGTTTCTCTTTGAATACTCAACCAAAAAGGTTGATCTTTATATCAAAACACTCCTTAGGATGTGTAGATGAAGTTTCCAAAAGGCCCTGACCTCAAACAATTCTTGAAAAATACAGAATTTAACTTTTCTCAAAACTGGTCAGATTGCAGCCAGATTGGAGCAGTTATCTTGCAAAGACTGAAAGACTAACTTTTACTTGCTCAAATCAAGTGATTCTTGTTGAAAATGAAAGCTAACAGTCTGAAGTATAACTCCACCAAAAATCACGAATTTTGAAAATGTTTAGCTATTTTTTCAAATTGTGTGAAGTTGGGTGAAAACTGCAGTCAAAAACGGGCAGAAAACAGAAATAAAGAAACAAGAGAAGAACACCGAGGATTTATCCTGGTTCGGTCAATGTGACCTACTCCAGTCCCAAGGAACACCTTTCCTTGGATTTCACTATGATATGAACACCTTACAACAAGAGCCAAGCTTGATCCTTGGGTTATACACCAACCCTACTCAAGACTTGGATAATCACCTTCTAAGCAACACTTAGTTGCAATACCTCCAACACCTATTGATGTAGCCTTATAAAGATGGCTAATCAATCTTACAAATGAAGCTCAAGAGGCTTGTAGCTCACCAAAATATTAAGAACAACTTTGCTACAACAAAATACAACAACAAGAACAAGAAGATGAATATGAAAGCTATAGAATGCTTGTGAGCTTCAAGTGTGTTTCATCTTCTTCACCATTGCCTCTATTTATAGTGTGATTTGAGCCTTGAAGATAAGAATGCCAATGTGTCATCATCTTCATCATCAACTCCAAATGTCTTCTCTGTTAGGAAATCTAACGAGATCACTGCAAAACGCGCAGCGGAAAAAACAAAAACCGATCTCCGATTTCCTACCAAGGATCCATGTTGTTCGTTTAATTCGACAACAGAAATCAAAAATTACCTCTGTAGATTCGAAATCTGCAGATGAAAGAGGTGCGAAAATACGACCACCCTCTGTCGGTATCCACACGAACGCTTCCGCCCAGAGTGCTAGCTCTTCAAACGGCGCGGCTAAAGAACTCGCTTTTCACAAAAACGGCTCTAGGGTTTCTCTTTGATGATTCTGTATTTTTGTGTGTAGGTGTGTATACGAGATACACAAATATATATACACATACGTAGACATCAAAATCCGAGTCATAATCGGATTAGTTGATGCCAATCAAAATCCATATCAGATACGGATTGTAACAGGATATTCAAAATCCATATCAGATACGGATTCTCTCGTTATTATCCGATAATGCATATATATATAATCACCAAAAACGAAAATAATAATAATAATAATAATTAATATCCAATATTAATATTATTAATATTAAAAACGATAATAATAATAATAATTAATATCCAATATTAATATTATTAATATTATTAATCTCAGCCATACGCATTCTTGTGTGTGACCCGATAGGCCCATATTAATTGGCAGTTGATTAAATCTCTATTAAACCAACAAGTCGTAATTGGCCTCTAGCAAGGCATTACAACTACCCAATTAATACGAGTAAAGTCCAACTAGCCTAATAATAGTACATGCATTAATCCCTTTGTCACACGATATCTAGTTTGAACATAAGTCATGGTCAGCGTCATACTTATATAGTTCAAACATATGATTACTCGATCTCTAAGTAGACTGATAAAACAAATGAGATTGATCACACTATCAAATCATTTGAGCACGGCCATGCATTTCACAGTCTCACTAATCGAGGGGCCCAAAGATATCTCTCTCAAAAGAGAGGGACAAATTCTATCTTGATTGTTCAATATCCTCTACATAATTTCTATCACATTCAATCATGACCTTTATTATTATCCAGTTACGGATAACGTTTGATCATGTCAAAATATAATAGTCCTTATGTTGGAAACTATGACAATCTCAAGTCAAAGGATTAAAACATGACTATCATGAGATTTACTTATGACGCTAATCCATGTAGCAATCTCATGATGGGTCTATCCAATACACTGTTCTCTAACAAGTATCTATGAGATTGATTCGTATCACCATACACATAATCATCTCATGATTATCAAATCAATACTCATACTGATTATAAATTATTTTATCTCCATAACAATAATGAATCAGGGACATATATCAAAATTGTGTAACATACTAACCAACAATAATGATAATGAAACCTCTTTTATTAATAATAAATGCATAACATAAATATCCAAATCATGGCCTAGGGCACATACACTAACATTCTCATCATTGGTTGGCTTTGTACACTTGGCAAAATAAAACACAATGATTGGTCCACCTTGGCAACTTTATGTGGCTGAAATTTTCAACTAAAAAATGACTTGGAATTATCTTGAAATTGTGAAGATAATAGCACCATAACAACTCCTTTATCTTCTCATCTCTTTGGCACAATAATAGGCATGTAGGAGACCATTTTAAATTCAATTTCAGCTTCAAAAAAAGTGAAGTAGCCGTTGGCTACTCTCTTTTTTCAACAAATATATTTTGAATTTTTCTTAATAAAATAAGAAAGGATAATACCACCAAATTATCCCCAACTTCAAGCAACATAATAGGGCATGTGAGAGCTCCATTTGACTTCAAAAAATCTGCTGAAAAATACTCCAAGAAACCATATAGCCGTTGGCTATATTTAGAAAAAATCCAAGTTGGCAATTTTGCCAACTAGCTCCTTTTTGGTTGGTCCACTTGTCTCCAACTCATAAAATGAATACCACATCATGTCTACCTGATTAGTCACGTTTTTCCACATATATATAAGTGTAGCAACTCAGATTTTTGAAGAAGAAATAAATAGATAACACTTGACAAGATTATGTCAACGTGTAACACCGAAATTTCCCAATATTTCTTCTTATATGTTGAGATCATTTCCACACCTTTGACACCTTTAATATCTCTGAATAATGATGATAAATGTTCTCTTATAACATATATAAGAGGGTCTTCGAGAAAAAATAGAATGTGACATCTCAAATCGTCACATATCCAGCTATAGTCAATAATATCATCGGTTGAGAGAATAAGATATAAGATCACCATATTATCTTCAAAATAATAATAACACAGCTCCAGAATGAAGATAATAATATACTCAAGAGATTCCTTGAGTGAAAATACCAAAAATACCCTTGGGGGTAAAATGACCAAAATACCCCTGGTGTAAGAAAACTCAAGAAATGACCCGGATGGTCATAAATAATCATGATATCAACTTTGTCATGATAAATAGTATAAGAATATGCTCTTGAAATGTTTCCACCATATCATGTTCCTACAAAACTCAAAATACCAATTTTGCCCTTTTTGGTAAGTTGTAGAAACTTCCAAGGCATGTTAGTCACAGGACAATAATAATCACCAAAAACACATAATATTCACATAATGAACATGTATAAATCATACACAAATGAAAACAACCAATTCATCACATTTTAGAAAATTATTTCAAAAAAAAACTAAACATCAATATCATTTTTCTTCACTTATTCATCTTTTTCATTTATAACACCATATGTGACATGTAACACTTAAAATCATGACTTTGAAAATTATCCAAACATATTTTTCAACAGCTAATCCATGTAGCAATCTCATGATGAGTCTATCCAATACACTATTCTCTAACAAGTATCTATGAGATTGATTCATATCACCATACACATAATCATCTCATGATTATCAAATCAATACTCATACTGATTATAAATTATTTTATCTCCATAACAATAATGAATCAGGGACATATATCAAAATTGTGTAACATACTAACCAACAATAATGATAATAAAACCTCTTTTATTACTAATAAATGCATAACATAAATATCCAAATCATGGCCTAGGGCACATACACTAACAATGACAAAACCGGATTAGGATATAAAGAAGAGCATGATAAATTAAGTAAAAAGACAAACTTTGTTTCTTCTATTTCTAAATTTCCTTACGTTGTAAAGAATAATGTGCCAATTCTTCCTACTCCTCCTTCTAAAACAAGAGTTGCACAACATGTTCTTAGGCAAAATTTTGCATATAGAAATTATGCATACGTGTATACAAATTTGCCTAAGCAAAATAAAAATAATTATGTCTCATATAGAAAGAAATCAACAAGACATAGTTATTCATATGATTATTCTAGAAATCATTCATCTTGGTCTAAAAATGTTTCTTATATGCCAAAGAAAAATTCATATGGAAACAATTTATCTACATTTAAATGGCATGGTCAAATGTATAATGATCCTTTATATTTTTCAGACCATGAAAATGCCAAGTATGTGCCAAAAAGGTACGTCCAAGTTTGGATACCCAAAGGGTATATAAACAAGGATGTTACTAACGTCTAAGGACCCATCTAAAGGGTACCTAAACTTTATCTTCTTTGCAGGTTAATATTCACAAAGAATTAAAGAAGAGGATAAAGAAAGAAGATCTAAAGAACAAAATAATAATGTTGAAAACATGTTTGATGATGATGACTTGTTACTTGAGCCTGTATGTGATCATCTAGATCCTATTCCTCCTGAATAAGACATGCATGAACCTTTAGGTGAAGTAAATCAAGAAATTTTGCAATTGGAAGATAATTCATCTAACTTACAAGATGTTCCAATTGTATATATTCACACTAATGAAACATTTGAACTAGATGAAGGTAAACCTAGTCAATCTAGGAATTGGTGGCACATAAAAGACAAACATAAACATCCTAAAGAATTAATCATTGGAGATATAAATGAAGGAATTAAAACTCGTAGAAGTATCAAACAATTGGATCATGACTTAGGGACATGCATTAATATCTCACTTCGAACCTAAGAATGTTAAGGAAGCCTTAGGGGATATATCATGGATAGAAAATCCACTAGCGGTACGTGTCAATTCATAGGAGCCAACTTAATCTCTTGGTTTTCTAAGAAACAAGCTAGTGTAGCTCTTTCTACCACTGAAGCCGAGTATATAGCCTTAAGTTTATGCACTACCCAGATACTTTGGCTTAAACAACAACTTAGAGATGTTGGCATTATAATGAATAAGATTCCAATTTTCTGTGATAGCACGAGTGCGATCAATCTTTTTCGGAATCCGGTACTTCATTCTAAGGTCAAACACATAGAAGTTAAATATCATTTCCTCCGTGACCATGTTCAAAATGAGGATATAGTCATGAACCATGTAAGAACTGATCATCAGGTTGCTGATATATTTACTAAACCCCTTAGTCAAGCCACTTTTGAAAACTTACGAGCCAAGTTAGATATGATGGCCTACGATACAATTGCGTGATTCTATCTTTTGGATTTGCAAAACAAAGGGGTAGATATATATAAGAACATGATTTTAGTTGTTAAGTCATGATTCTAAGGTTGAATGATAAGTTTTCAATTGGTCTAAGTTTCGATTTGTGTTCAATTGGTTGAGAGCATAGGTTAAGGGGGAGAATATAAGTTAAGAGGAGCACATGTTAAAACATGTATTTAAAAAGAATTCGAAAACAATTGGTATAGAATTGGTGAGTTTTTCAAAACAATTGGTAAGTATGTGACAAAAATTGGTAAAGAGTTGTGACATTAAAATCATGTAGAGTTATTTTGAAAATCATCCAAAAAGGAGAGAATGTTGAAAAATATGTTTGGATTATTTTCAAAGTTATGATTTTAAGTGTTGATTACTTAAGGAAGTGTCACACATATGATAAAAAGATGAAATATATTAAACATGTGAGAAAATGTTGATGTATGATTTGGTTTTGATAATTTGCACGAGTATTATATGTTAAAACTTTTCATCAGACTTCGAGCGCCTGATCAAGCGCTCCATTTTGCAGAAAGTTTGAACAGAGAACATTGAGCGCTTCATAAAGCGCTTTATCTTTCAGAAAGTTTAAACAGAAACTTTAGTTCAAACATTGAACGCTACATAAAACGCTTTATCCTATAAAAAACTCGGATCAAAGAGTTCTGGCGCGCTACACCAAGCACTTTATCATTTGGAAAATCTGATCAGAGAGTTCTGGCGTGCTACATCAAGCGCTTTATCATTTGGAAATTCTGAACAGATAGTTCCGATGGCAACATGAAACGCTACATAAAGCGCTTAATCTATGAAAAATATTATTATGTGTTACTTCACTCTTGTAACAAAGTGTTTCATGCTATCTAAATTGTGATAAATAGTTGTTTTCATTTACATATATGTTCTTAATGTTTCATACATGATTTTGGTGATTTTATTATTTGATTTTGATTAATATTATTATGTCTTGTAACTAATATGCCGTGGAAGTTATACGACTTACCAAAAAGGGCAAAAAGTGGAATTTTAAGTCTTGCAGGCATATTGTCTTCACATATTCTATAATATGTTACTATGTAACATGATATTATCATCTCAAGACTATCTTTATGAAATTAGTCATAATTATTTCAAGACGAGACTATCTTTCTCAAAAAAATGATATCAAGGGAATTATCGTCTTTTTATTCTCAGAGCATATCGCGACATCTTAACTATGATTATTTCTCAAGGATATTATTATCATCATTATGGACTTCTTATGGTATTCTTGAAGTATCAACATCAAGATTATTATTGCTATATTTGGTTTTCAGTATCCTCGGGATTTCTTGTTATATGACATTTAAATTTGTCACACTATATGGTCATCTTATGATATCATTATAAGACTTATTCTCAGATTATTTTGCTGTAATTTCATGTCACAATTGACATGGCAAATGGTTACAACTTTCAAGGAGAGAAAGGTGGAAATAGTTTTGACTATTTTCTACTTAAATCTAGCCATTCATTTTGAATTCAAGGGCTTAGATTAACTCTTATTTTTCTCATTAAAATGATGCATTTACATGTGTACAAGATGATTATCTCATGTGATGCCAAGTGTACAAGGAAATTATGCTAGAACCAATCAAAACTCAAGGATTATACTTGGTGGCAAAAAGTTGTCAACATGGCACACACATGGCCATATGAACGATTTTTATGGCTAAATGGAGTTCAAATTTTTGCTGAGAATTCTTCTCCCACATGTGCTAATATGGTGAAACAAACTTGGTTAACTTTTGAGATATTTACTCATCATTTATCTCATCATTTATCTCCTTCAAATCTGAAATTTTCATGTCATATAATGCTGAAAAAGTTGGTGACATAGATGGACAAATCACATTGCTTGAAGGTGCCAAGTGTGCAAAGTATTGAAGACAAGAACCAATAGTGTGAAGACAAGTGTGTTTGATGACATTCAAGATGACAAATGGCAATCTTATCAACAAGGGATGCCTCACACTATAAATAGAGGTTGAAGTGAAGAGTTGAAGACACACCTCTTTTGCTATCTTCTTCTTCTCTATTCTTATTGTGCAGCTTGTGGTGAACTTTTTGAAGCATTGTAGTGCTGCTTAGATACACCTTATTATGGTAGAATTGTTGTAATTGATAATCCAAGTTTATAAGGCTTAATCAAAAGGTGCAAAGGTGTATGAGGTGTGATAGTGCTGAAATTCCGTAAAGGTGTTGTGAATAGCTTGAATAGGGTTGGTGTGAAGCCCAAGGATCGAGCTAAGGTGTATTTTGTAGAGAAAAGGGGGTTTGAGTGATTTCAAAATAAGTGATCTAAATGCATGACATATACAAACGTGCATGATATATACATGTATGCATGATACGTTGCTTACAACTTGCCTTATTTAGCTTGTATATAATGTTGCCGTACTAATGAGCCATGAAGCGTTAAAGCTTACATCATATGGCAAACATTGGTTGTGTTTATACTATTTTCAGGTGCCACCATTAATGAACTAAACTAGTTCATTAAGTGAAGTACTTAGTTAATGAAACTAAGTAGTTCATTAAAGGAAGCCACATTTGGAAAAGGCACAAAGGCAACAAGGCTAAGGAAGGAAAGTCTTCTCCTCCTCCCCTCTTTAATATATACACGCCATATATATAATACATATATTTTCAGATTTTTTGAAAAAGGCACATACACATGTATTCCAACGTACTACCGACACGTTATATATTTTACGTACGTACGTTAACGTCACACCACTATACTTAACTCATATTTATTAGTATATTCAGGTCTTATATCATATGATATAAGACATGGTGATGACAAATTAAATACGACACGTTAAAAGGTTCTAAACCGAAAATTGTCGTATCGGGCGAATACCGAAACTTCGCCAACGTGTCACGTACTTGCCATAAATAGATGGCCAGCCCCTACACCTCAAAAATCATCAAAAATTTCGTGCAAATAGTGATATTTTCAGCCAAAAATACTTTCCATGTTGGCACACACAAATCACCCCGCATTAAGGCCAAAATGTGAAGATTCCAATTTTAATTTTGACACATGATAAATGGCGCCACTTTAGACCAGCCAAGTGCTGAGATTTAAAGTATATATTATATATATATTATGTGTAACATAATATATATAACATGTGCAAAAGTTGGAATTTAATTAGAGAAAAATCGGGTAATCGATAAATATCGAAAATTCGGTTTTCTACGTACACAACACATGGAACATCTGTGGCACATCATATGACACGTATCTAGACACTTTTTACATATGTTATACATCTTAAAGTGTTCTAGAAAATTAAATTAAGGGCTGATTGGAATATAACATGTGTGTATTATTAAATGTGCACTATTTTACACAAATAAATTTCAGCACATGCACATACACTATGCAACGCCCCTACAGCTGAGATGGAGCTTATTTTGAGCCTTGTTGGCATATTGATTGGTCAAGAATCAATCATACAATGTTGGTGAATTAAAGAGAGAAGCTACAAATGGTAAGATTTCAAACTTTGTCTCACTTATAACACATGCTGAAAATTTCAGCATGTGTAAGTGTAGCGTCCCGCTCCCGAACCCTAACATCGGGAATGGTACACCCGCCGTATCTCACTAAGGAGAATACAAGGCGTCGAATCAACTTTCTACATGTCCGAAAATACGTAGAAATTTTTCTCGCGGAAACGAATTACCATAACATTAAATTACCCGAATAAAGAAATCATCAATAAAACACTAAATCCATAATGACAATAAAGTCACTGTGCCAACCTCTAACTGCTATAAGTCTAAACAGGGTAGTGTCCAATGAAACCCCAATAAAATAACGACAGACAGCCGCAAGGTCTCCTCGTATCCTAGGTGCGACCGTCAGTATGCCCATACTACCGTGTCAGCCCCGTCCTCAGCAAAGAGATAGTCGTACGCTTCTTCATTCTCACCTGGTGGGGGGGGAGGGAAGTAGGGGTGAGTGACGGGAAATCACCCAGTAGGCACCTGCCTCAAACTTGTACAAGACTAGCATACTAGAATGATATAACACGTAACACATAAAACATAATATCACATACACATATGAAAGACCGCGGAAAGTAATTCACTCCAGATAAAGAATGCACAACATCGTGATGCATGTCCTACTATGCATGTCACACGCAACAAAGTCATGTCACACAGAATGCCGATATCTCCACCGTGCAATGCATGAACCCGGGTCCTACTGAGTGGCTGCAGGTCGTACACCCCACAGCCACCATATTGAGTGTGCGTGGCCGCGCCACCGCACACCATTCTGAGTGTCGTGGCCCCACCACCGTAAACCATCCTGAGCGCCCGTGACCCATACATCACGACCCGCCATCAATGCAATGCACGTGCCATGAATGCAAAAACACAATCGCCTGAGGGCCCTGGCCCATCCTCACCATCCTCCGGCACTCAAATCTAGGTTCATTTATTATCCGAGTAATGATTTGATGTTGTTTGACGTTAAACCTATTTTTTTCATGGCTTGTATACATTTATCGTGCATTTTCTATTTTTTTTCTCATTTTGTTTCCTAATTTATTTCTATTTATTACCCAATTATCCAATTTAAATGAATTATCACAATTAATGAACTTTAGTAAAAATAATTTAATCTCAGCATTTTATAATTTCTGGAATTTGTATACAATTTTCCGATTTTATTTACATTTTCCCTATAATTATTACTATTTAAAATTAATTAAATAACATTTATAGACTTTCCAGAAATTCAGAATTATATTATTTTTTATTCCATTTAATTTGGGCCAGCCAACTGGGGCCCGGTCCGTTGGCCATTCGGTCCGGCCCGCGGTCGGCTCAGTAGATTATTTTATTTTATTGTATTTTATATATATTAAGTAAATGAGTCAGACCTGCGCACAATCGGCTCGCTACACAGAAATTTGATGAAAATCATTTAATTTCAGTATTTTATAATTTCTAGAATTTATTTATGATTTTCTGATATTTACTTATATTTTTCCTATATTTAATACTATTTTTAATCAGTTAAATAACATTAATAAAATAAATCCTAGAAATTCTTTTGATATCAAATTCATCCCTAATATCAAATCAGATAGACGCAGTGCACGCATCCATAGACTTCTGCGTAGCATTCCACAGACTCAAAACGCATGCGCAAGCTTATACTATTTTAATTATTAAATTTTCCCTAAAATCAAAACCAAGGCAGTTTTACTATTTTGATTATCAAATTTTTCCCTAAAATCAAATCCAGTCCAGTTTTACTATTTTGATTATCAAATTTTTCCCTAAAATCAAATCCAGTCCACGCAAAACAGTATACGCATTCCACAGTCATCAAACACAGTAATCAAACGCATTCCACAGTAATCAAAACTCATGTTTTCCACAGATCAAGCAACATAGTATAGGTTTCAACAATTAAAAACAATAAACACATAATATATCACCAAAGCATGCTTGAATTTGTACCAATTGGAGGGAGAAAAGAGAACCTACCTGGACGCAGATTATTATACGACTAATCTCACTATTGAACAAATTGACAAGTATTTGCGCGTTCCCTCTTCTCCTTCTTCTTTCTTCTCTCTCTACTCTCTTTCTCCTTCCTTTTCCTCTTCTCTGCCGCCGTTCTCTTCAGTGTCTCCCCCTTTTTACTTTTCTTTTTATTGCTTTTCTGTTTCATGAAATTCCCAGCCCCCTGCCCCTTTTAATCTCGCTATTGGTGCGATATTTGGGGGGAGGGGAACGGTTGTCCCTCTCCATAACCCACGTTACTTTTTTTTCATTATTAACTTTCAACTGACCCACCTTTCATTCATTTATTGTTTTTTTATTTTATTTTATTATTGTTTAACCTCTTTTTTTTAAATAAAAAAATCCTACGGAGCTTTTTTTTAATTGAATTGCTATTATTCTTTTATTCCTTCTTCACTACAGTACATGTCTTCCACATTCTTTTTTTTAATATATATATTTATTTATTTATTTTTCCTATTCTTACGTCACCTACCCACTTTACCTATATATATATATATATATATATATATATATATATATATATTATTTAATCTTCTTTTTTTTCCTTCCTACCCTATATTACTACCTATACACATATAAATAACCATTATATGAAATTATACAATTACTTGGACCTAATCGACACGTTGCGGTTAATTTAATTTCGAAGGATTGTTACACCCAACGGCTACTTAATTCCAAATTAGCACATAATGATTAATTCGAAAATTTCCGGGTATAACATCCTACCCACCTTACAAGAAGTTTCGTCCTTGAAACTTGTCATGCCTTATGCGAAGAGTTTGGACTGTGTCCGCGTCTGATCCTTTGCTCCCATGTCACTTTGTTTTCCCTGCGATCGCTCCATTGCACCTTGACATATGGGACGTTTCTATTTCTCAGCTCTAGGTCCTTGCGGCCTATAATCCGAACAGGGATCTCTTTATATGACGTGTCAGGTCTGATCCTCAAAGACGGTGCGTCCAATACATGACTCGGATCAGAAACGTACCTTCTTAGCTAAGAACACGGAATACATTGTGCACCTGAGCTTATGCCGGGGGTAATACCAAACGATAAGCTAGCGAACCAACTATTCGAGCACCTCGTAGGCCAATGTGTCGAGGACTCAGCTCATCCTTCAGACCAAAACGTGCAACGCCCTTCTTAGGCGATACTTTAAGATAAACCTTTTTCTCCGACAATAAACTCCAGGGGTTGTATCTTTGAATCTGTCCAACTCTTACTTATGTCTGGGGCAACCTTAAGTCTTTCCCCGGATCCGCCTTACCTCCTCCATGGTTGCTCGACCAGCTCTATACCGATAGTAGTACGCTCTCCAACTTCGTCCTACTGGATTGGGGATCTACATTTATGCCCATTGAGCGCCTCAAACGGTGCCATGCCGATGGTGCTATGATAGCTGTTGTAATAGGAGAACTCAATCAATTTGATTATACCATCCTAGTTCCCTTTGAAGTCGATGACGCAAAATCAATCTGATCATACCATCCCAGTTCCCTTTGAAGTCGATGACGCAAGCCTTCCAATATGTCCTCTAGTGTCTGTATCTTCTAACTGTTCATCGGTCTGGGGATGAAATGCAGTAAACAAATGTAGCTCCATCTATTACATACATCGGCATACACGAGTTTTTTTTGTCGTTTTAATGATTAAGTTGTTGTACATGTTCGGTATAGACATATAGTATGTCGCATACCAGCATGTATGACTTATGTATCATATGTAGCTCATGAATTTCACAAGCGTTATTTGTAGTTGGTCACGTGTGTTATGTTTATGTTGTTTGTTAGTTGAGTTTTAAGCGGTACGCACGCTAAGCGCGTTTATTTTTAGTCTTGTTTATCGTGATCTTTTTTTGTACTTAAGTTAGTCGTTAATAATAATTTTTTTTTGTGCTCTATATCTTCGTACTATTTTGTCTTATTGTTATATAAATATCACATAAATATTATTTCAAGAAAAATGCATAAATGCATAGATTTTACTGTAATATACATATATGATTTATTTGGGTGTTCAAGTATGATAATACATTTTTTTAAACTCCTTTAATTTAATATATACGTCAGATTATTAAGTTATGTACACTTTAATCTATTACTATGACGTCATGCAATACTATGCCGTCCCTACTTCATAATTAGTATGCTTTACTACAAAAGTGTACGTTGTTAATTTGTTTTTAAAACTTGTAATTGTATGCCTATTTTTGTAATCCATGTCTTGTATGGAAGGTATTTGTTATTATATTCTTTGTAAGTGTGTTGTTTCTTGTGCATATGTACTTAGCATCATATAGTTACTTTTGTTTCGTGTATTTATTTGTATGTTTTATTTATTTATTTATTTATTTATTTTCTTTATAACATTGATGTTGAAACAAATTGTGTTTGTCTATTTGCTTCTTTATTGTTGTAAAAGATTGGGTTTTTTTTGCAATTATATATTACTCTATAGATTAGTAACTCGCGATATATATATTACCAGCTTGACGTTTATAAATTTCTAAGTTGGTTATCTGGCAAGGGTTCGTTTTTTTTGTGATCATTTAACACCTATAATCCTGACTTATCGTATATCTTTTATATGTTCGACTCCTACATTGTTATCGTATTCTATATATATTGTGAGCTTTTACCTATTACTTCATATTTTTGTGTTGGTCGCTTTGTATGTATATGTGTGCGTGTGTGTATATATATTATTGACTTATGTCGTTGTATATTTATAGTTGATTATGTTATGTGATATCTCCTTTTTTTTTATATATATATATATATACTGTGTTATATCTCTTGGCGTAATTATTCTGGATTTTGTATGTTAACATTCTACTACGTGGTTGATATGTAGAAATATATCGTTAAGGTACGTTGTATTGGTCAGTGCATGTATATATAGTTAAATCACAAAATTTGGGTATTATGCTCTTGTGTTTATATTTTATTATTATTACTATTATTATTATTATTATTATTTATTTTTTTTGCTCATCGAAGCTTTGTTGAATATCTTTGTTGATATCAACTGTCCACTCGAACTTCGCCTCCTTATGCTTCCGTCTGTTCAGGGACACCAGTATCGACGAAAATCCTTAAACGAAGTCCAAGTAGTAGCTGGCTAACCAAGGAAACTCCTTACTTCAGTCACCTTGGTTGGTCAGGGCTACTCAGCGATATCCTTAATCTTCTTTGGATTCACTGAGGTTCACTCTTCTGAACTTACGTGACTCAAGGAAGACACGCTTCCACTGCGCAACTCTGATCATTTATCTTTGACTAGCGTCCTCTGTACTGATGATGAGTCATTGATACCTGATCACCGGCGATTGAATTCTATTATGACATCGTCAGCCTTTTCGATATCCGCATCAGTCATCACGTGGATATGGGCACTGATCCTTACTTCCTTTTATGTTGTTCTTGATTTTACTATGATGGTGGTGCCGGCATCTATTCAGTGCCCTTACTCGTAAAACGTCCTTGTTGATTACACTCATGCTTGCATAATCCTCCCGCACTGACCTAAACATGGCATCAACAATGAGCACATGGTGGCCGCGGTTGCCATGCACTCCTCTACGGCTGTACTTCCATCGCGAGTGGTCTTGCATTTACTAGCGGCCATGTCGCATATTTATGCCTCCTCGGTGAAGGGTCCTTCTAAACATTAGATTCCAAACGTCTTGCATTTCCATGTAGTAGAACCTTAGATCTGGCGGTGGCAGCGGCGGAAGCCGCTGGTTCAACTGCTACTGCCGCTATTGCGCCAAAGTGGTGGCCATGGTGTCAGCCAATGCTTGGGGAATGGCCCCCTGATTCTGGTGGCCGTTACCGCAACCACCGTTGCCTCCTTTGTGTGATTATTCACGATACTGTGGTATTTTTCTGTATCTTGTGCGAATCTTGACGAGAAATCGAACGGGAGTGATCGATCCATTTGAGTCTTTATGAGGCTCATGCGAAGGTTCGGGGGTTCAACGATGATTAAATAGAGAAAGCTCACCAACGACACACACCTCCCATAACCCGATCATAACTTAGGTCTACTTCATTAATTAGGGATATATTTGTCATTTCTAGGAAGAGATCATAGCTTACATCTAAGTGATCTAGTTAATCCTCTGTTTCAGAGACAGATCTGAAGCCTCGGCTCTGATACCACTTGTAGCGCCCCGCTCCCGCCTAACATCGGGAATGGTGCACCCGCCGTATCTCACTAATACAAGGCGTCGAATCAACTTTCTACATGTCCAAAAATACGTAGAAATTTTTCTTGCGGAAACGAATTACCATAACATTAAATTACCCGAATAAAGAAATCATCAATAAAACACTAAATCCATAATGACAATAAAGTCACTGTGCCAACCTCTAACTGCTATAAGTCTAAACAGGGTAGTGTCCGATGAAACCCCAATAAAATAACGACAGACAGTCGCAAGGTCTCCTCGTATCCTAGGTGCGACCGTCAGTATGCCCATGCTACCGTGTCAGCCCCGTCCTCAGCAAAGAGATAGTCGTACGCTTCTTCGTTCTCACCTGGTGGGGGGAGGGAAGTAGGGGTGAGTGACGGGAAATCACCCAGTAGGCACCTGCCTCCAACTCGTACAAGACTAGCATACTAGAATGATATAACACGTAACACATAAAACATAATATCGCATAAGCATATGAAAGACCGCGGAAAGTAATTCACTCCAGATAAAGAATGTGCAACATCGTGATGCATGTCCTACTATGCATATCACACGCAACAAAGTCATGTCACACAGAATGCCGATATCTCCACCGTGCAATGCATGAACCCGGGTCCTACTGAGTGGCTGCAGGTCGTACACCCCACAGTCACCATACTGAGTGTGCGTGGCGCCATCCTGAGTGTTGTGGCCCCGCCACCGTACACCATCCTGAGCGCCCGTGACCCATACATCACAACCCGCCATCAATGCAATGCACGTGCCATGAATGTAAAAACACAATCGCCTGAGGCCCCTGGCCCATCCTCACCATCCTCCGGCACTCAAATCTAGGTTCATTTATTATCCGAGAAATGATTTAATGTTGTTTGACGTTAAACCTATTTTTTTCATGGCTTGTATACATTTATCGTGCATTTTCTATATTTTTTCTCATTTTGTTTCCTAATTTATTTCTATTTATTACCCAATTATCCAATTTAAATGAATTATCACAATTAATGAACTTTAGTAAAAATAATTTAATCTCAGCATTTTATAATTTCTGGAATTTGTATACAATTTTCCAATTTTATTTACATTTTCCCTATAATTATTACTATTTAAAATTAATTAAATAACATTTATAGACTTTCCAGAAATTCAGAATTATATTATTTTTTTATTCCATTTAATTTGGGCCAGCCAACTGGGGCCCGGTCCGTTGGACATTCGGTCTGGCCCGCTGTCGACTCAGTCAATTATTTTATTTTATTGTATTTTATATATATTAAGTAAATGAGTCAGACCTGCGCACAATCGGCTCGCTGCACAGAAATTTGATGAAAATCATTTAATTTCAGTATTTTATAATTTCTAGAATTTATTTATGATTTTCTGATATTTACTTATATTTTTCCTATATTTAATACTATTTTTAATCAGTCAAATAACATTAATAAAATAAATCCTAGAAATTCTTTTGATATCAAATTCATCCCTAACATCAAATCAGATAGACGCAGAGCACGCATCCATAGACTTCTGCGCAGCATTCCACATACTCAAAACGCATGCGCAAGCTTATACTATTTTGATTATCAAATTTTCCCTAAAATCAAAACCAAGGCAGTTTTACTATTTTGATTAACAAATTTTTCCCTAAAATCAAATCCAGTCTAGTTTTACTATTTTGATTATCAAATTTTTCCCTAAAATCAAATCTAGTCCACGCAAAACAGTATACGCATTCCACAGTCATCAAACACAGTAATCAAACGCATTCCACAGTAATCAAAACTCATGCTTTTCACACATCAAGCAACATAGTATAGATTTCAACAATTAAAAACAATAAACACATAATATATCACCAAAGCATCATTGAATTTGTACCAATTGGAGGGGAAAAAGAGAACCTACCTGGACGCAGATTATTATACGACTAATCTCAATATTGCTCAAATTGACGAGTATTTGCGCGTTCCCTCTTCTCCTTCTTCTTTCTTCTCTCTCTACTCTCTTTCTCCTTCCTTTTCCTCTTCTCTGCCGCCGCTCTTCAGTGTCTCCCCCTTTTTTACTTTTCTTTTTATTGCTTTTCTGTTTCATGAAATTCCCAGCCCCCTGCCCCTTTTAATCTCGCTATTGGTGCGATATTTGGGGGGAGGGGAATGGTTGTCCCTCCCCATAACCCATGTTACTTATTTTTTTTATTATTAACTTTCAACTGACCAACCTTTCATTCATTTATTGTTTCTTTATTTTATTTTATTATTGTTTAACCTCTTTTTTTTAAATAAAAAAATCCTACGGAGCTTTTTTTTAATTGAATTGCTATTATTCTTTTATTCCTTCTTCACTACAGTACATGTCTTCCACATTCTTTTTTTTAATATATATATTTATTTATTTATTTTTCCTATTCTTACGGCACCTACCCACTTTACCTATATATATATATATATATTATTTAATCTTCTTTTTTTTCCTTCCTACCCTATATTACTACCTATACACATATAAATAACCATTATATGAAATTATACAATTACTTGGACCTAATCGACACGTTGCGGTTAATTTAATTTCAAAGGATTGTTACACCCAACGGCTACCTAATTCCAAATTAGCACATAATGATTAATTCAAAAATTTCCGGGTATAACATCCTACCCACCTTACAAGAAGTTTTCACTTATAACACATGCTGAAAATTTCAGCATGTGTAAGCTTGGCTGGCAAAAATTTTCTCTTTAATGTGACATATTTTATCATCTTGAATTATGTGATTGATTGGGAGAAGAAATGGAAGTAATTTGAATATTTTTTTATTTATAAAGTGTGATATTTTATATATCACGCATGCTGAAAATTTTTCAGCATGTGTAGTATGTATAATGGCCGAAATTGAGGCCATGTGGGAGACCAAATTTCATTTGCAAATTGATCAACATAATTGCCATCAATTGGTGATTTATTTTAATAAGAAAAATCAAAGAAAAATGGTAATATTTTGAACTTTATCTCCATGTGTCACATGCTGAAAATTCAGCATGGTATATACTAATTATGGCCGAATTTTTGCTTGATAAGGAAGAAATTTTTGTCTTGCAACATTTATGTGACAATCTTGAGCTTTATTAAATTATTTTGTGATTGATATTGGCACATGTTTGAGTGATATATTCAGATTTTTCCGAGTCATCAATGATGACAACATTCAACCAATCATGAAGTGCCAAGTAAGCAAAGCTTAAATGATCATCCAATGAGAAGATGCCAAGTAAGCAAGACCATGTCACAATGATGTCTAACATTCTCCCAAGGACTTAGAAGATAATTTTCAAGAGGGGGAGGACACATAGGGGACGGCTGCAACAAGGTTAAAAGGAAAGAAGTTGAGCAAAAACAAGACAAGCACAAGCATTGCAAAATCAAAATGAAAAACGCCTAGCTCTTCTTCTTCTACATTCTCTTTCTTTCTTTCTTCTTGAAAGCCTATTGTATTCATATCTTTCAATCTTGAATAGGCTTGATATAGACCACCACATATTCCATATCTTTGTAAAAGATTGATCAAGGTGTGATCAATCTTCATTCTTGCGAGGTGGTGGTGTTCGTGCATATTGTATTCAACGTACAAGGTTTGTAAAGGGTTGGAGTTGGTGTGTAACTCTATCAACCCTGTGGTAAGGTGTATTGCATGTGTGTGATTAGTGTGAACCAAGGAAGGTGTTCCTTGAAGACTGGAGTAGGTTGTTTATAACTGAACCAGTATAAAATTCTTGGTGCCATTTACTTTCTGCATTTACTTTCTGTTACTGCACAGTTTACTCTTTTTGTTGGCGTTCGTAAAATAGTAAACGACTTTCAAAAATCACGAAAATTTCCAGAAACATAGCCACATGTTCTAGGATTAATTTGGCACAAGTTTCAAGCCTTTTGGATAAGTATAAGTCGATCAAACATCAAAAGTTCTGAGACTAGTGCAGTCTGATTTTCAGACTTGCAAAGGTTGAGACTTTGATTGTAATTGACCTACTTTCCAAAAGAATTTTGTAAAACTGTTTCAACCCACTTAAATATAGTATATAAGGAGTTAGTGGTTAAATTTTCAGAGCATTTGGACTTACACACAAATAGGAATAAATTTTTCAAAACCGTCTACCGTTTCTGGCAAATTTGCGCAATCTGATCATCAACGGTTTTTGAAGGGGTTAAAGGTTGAATTTTAATTTGCAATTTTTAGGGGACCCTCATAACATCTGAGGCTAAGTTCTCTCAGAGTTTCAGAATTTTTGGAGACCTATAACCTGGTTTTAAAAACGTTTTAAAGATGATCCTGAAAACAGAATCTGTTTTCAGAAGTTGAATTGTTTAGATTTAAACAAATTTTAAAAACCACACTTTCCGCACCACCTATTCAACCCCCCCTTCTAGTGGTTCCTTGCAGATCCTACAAGTGGTATCAGAGCGCAGGAACACTCACTTCAAAGAATCCAACGATTCAGTGAGATGGCAACCACAAATCTCAAAACCGAGCAAGAAGGTATGGCGAGCCAAAGGCCTCCTCTTTTTGACGGTGAGTCGTTTATTCAATGGAAACTTAGAATGAAGCTTTTTCTTATGGCTATAGATATAGATCTTTGGTCGATTATTTAAGATGGTCATTTTGTCCCATCTAAGTTATCTACCGTAGACGGAGTCACATTAGAAGTCGTTAAATCTAGACAAGAATATACGAGTGATGATAAAAAGAAACTTAGTATGAATGCTAGGGCTATGCAATTGCTCCTAAACGGATTAAGTAAAAGTGAGTCTATTTATGTCTCAAACTGTTCGAGTGCACAAGAAATGTGGAGGATACTAGAAATGAAACATGAAGGCACGAGTCAAGTAAAAGAGTCAAAAATAAACATGCTTTTGTCCACACTTGAGTCGTTTAAATTGTTGCCTAATGAGTCTATTGTTGATATGGATCTTCGTTTGACTAACATCTACAACTCTCTTGAGTCTCTTGGTAAAGCTTTTACCACGCAGGAAAAGGTACAGAAAGTCTTACAAAGCCTTCCATCCGAATGGGACCCTAAAGTGACCGCAATAGAAGAAAGCAAGGAAACTAAGTCAATAAAGATGGAAGAATTAATCGGATCACTTAAAGTTTATGAGAATACACTCACCATACGAAAATCGGAATCATCTAAACAAGGTAAAGCTATTGCTTTTAAATCAGATGAATAGGTCTCCCGTCCCTCTAATCACGTAGATGATAGTGATTCTGAATCGGATAACGATGACCTAATTCTATTGGCTAAAGGCTTAAGAAAATTTATGAGAAGGTCATTTAGAAACAAAAATAAGGGTACTACAACCAAGAGAAATAAGAACAAGTCAAATGATAAAGACGTTAAATGTTATGAATGTGGCAAACTGGGACACTTATCATATGACTGCCCCAATAAAGAAAAACAAACAAATAAATACCCTGACATGGAGCGGAACAAAAATAGACTCGTCTCAGAACCCAAACAAAGGAAACGTGCTCTAAAGGCCTCCACCTGGAGTGATTCATCGGATTCTGAAACTGAGACCGAAGAGGAGACTGCACAAGTATGCTTTGCATCCAAAGCATCTAATGAGATATCATCTGATTCTGACTCTGACTCTGAACCTTCTTATGATGATCTTTTTAGTCAAAATTTAGAATTGCACAAATTCACTAAGACTCTCGCCAAGGAAAAGAAGCGATTAATTGAAGACAAGAAACTGTTAGAATCCTCTAACGAGAATCTTGTCGCTCAATTAAGCAATTCAAAGAAAGAGTCATCATGTGTCATTACTGCATTAAAGACAGAGATTTCATCATTGACCACACAAAATAATGAAATAAAATCCGAGATTTCAAATTTGAAATCAAGGAATATAGATCTAGAGAAAATGATGAAACAGTTTGATACAGGATCCAACAATTTGAAATCAAGGAATATAGATCTAGAGAAAATGATGAAACAGTTTGATACAGGATCCAACATGCTGCATCGCATTATATTATCACAAAAGCATGACAGTGACAAAACGGGTCTGGGATACGTTGATACTAATGAAGTATCAACCAAACCAACCAAGTTTGTTGTGTCTAAGAAAGTAGACACTCCAAAGCCTCAAGTGACGTCTAAGATGACGCAAAAGCCGCCCTTTCCCTTATCACGCCCCTCTTCCTCTTCATATCATGTGAAATACAACTTTGTACCATATAGATATGAAAAGAAAAGAGTAATGCATACACGAAATTCATAACATTCACGCACTACGCACACACATACAAGGACATATCAAAAACGTCCTTCATTCAATGAGTATAAAGGAGTTCTTGGGCAAAGGCCCAAAGTGCATGCACCACATGTCTACTATATCGCACCTTCATCTACATTCTTGCCATTTGATAGACCGAGAAGGATCACCCAAGTATGGGTACCGAAAGGTACTTTTACCAAGAGGTGATTAACTAACTCGAAAGGACCCAAAGTTAAAAGGGTACCTAAATCATCTTTGCACATTGCAGGGAGCCCACACATCGAAAGATACAACTATTAAGTGGTTCCTTGACAGTGGATGCTCGAGACACATGACGGGTGACCCGAGCTTGTTCACCAAATTAAAGAAGGTCACAAAAGGCGGATCCGTGACCTTTGGAGACAACAACGAAGGCAAAATCATCAGAAAAGGTACGATTGGAAATCCAAGCACTCTCCAAATCTCCAACGTCTTTTTGGTAAGCAACTTATCCTACAATCTTCTTAGCATTTCTCAATTTGTTGACAATGGTTTTAATGTGTGTTTTACTCACCCTTATTGCAATATAATAAATAAAAATGGAGAAACCGTTTTAAAAGGAAAACGAGAAGGTAATATTTTTACGCTTTCTATAGATGATGTGGTAGACGCTAAAGTTAAGTGCTTTATGTCAAATGAACCCAATGTGAATTTATGGCATAGACGTTTAGGACACATTGGTATCTCCACACTAGAAAAACTTCAACGAAAGAACCTAGTACGAGGATTGCCTACGCTTGATTTAGACAACTTTCAGTTGTGTGAATCTTGCATAAAAGGCAAACAAACACGTGAGTCACTTAAGTCTAAAAATGAAATAAGCACGACTAGAGTCTAAGAACTATTACATATTGATTTGTTTGGTCCTAGTCGCACTACAAGCCTTGGTGGGCGCCACTATGCATGCGTGATTGTTGATGATTTTTCTCGTTATACTTGGACTTTATTTCTTGCACATAAGGATGATAGTGCCATTGAGATTGCAAAATTAATCAAACAACTTGAAAATCAATACGGTGTCAATGTGAAAAAGATAAGAAGCGATAGAGGCGGTGAGTTTAAAAACAAAGAGATGATTTCATTTTGCGAAGAAAAAGGAATCAAGCATGAGTTTTCGCCAACTAGAACTCCACAATTAAATGGAGTAGTAGAAAGAAAGAATCGTACATTACAAGAAATCGCTAAGACTATGTTATGCGAAACTAAATTGCCTAGATTTCTGTGGGCGAAAGCCGTAAATTGTGCATGCTATATTGTAAATCGCCTATCTATAAGAAAGAAAATAAACAAGATGCCTTATGAGATTTTGAATAATTGCATGCCTAAGATTGACTATTTTCGCGTGTTTGGATGCAAATGTTTTGTTTTAAATACAAAAGATAATTTAGACAAATTTGAATCCAAATCAATTGAGTGCATTTTTATTGGATATTCTATAAATTCAAAGGCATATAGATGTTATGATCCTCTCACTAGACAAATCATGGAATCTATTCATGTGAAATTCAATGAATTTGGTGAGATTGGTAAAGATAAAGAATATGACGATGACTTTGAATTGAAACCCGTGTTGAATGAAGATGATGGTACATTTGATATGCATGATATGAATGACACACTAGAATGCATGATCACATAGAAATGCATGATAACATAGAAAATAATCAACCAAGATGGCATAGAGATCACCCACATGATCTCATTATAGGCGACCTCACTCACGGTGTGCGACCACGTAGAAGAATTACTTCGGACGAAATAAATGAATTTCATGCTATGATTTCTGAAATTGAGCACAAAAATGTGCATGATGCTTTGAGTGATTCTTCTTGGATTGATGCCATGCATGATGAACTTAATCAATTTGTTAGAAACGATGTATGGGATTTAGTGCCACGACCACAAGATAAGACTATAATAGGCACAAAGTGGGTGTTTAGGAATAAAATGAATGAAGAAGGAAAGGTTGTTAGAAATAAAGCGAGACTTGTAGCACAAGGATATAATCAAGAAGAAGGAATTGACTACGATGAAACATTTGCACCCGTAGCACGCTTAGAAGCTATACGACTATTACTTGCTATTGCTTGCATGAAAGATTTCAGATTATATCAAATGGACGTAAAAAGTGTATTCCTAAACGGATTTATACAAGAAGAAGTATACGTGAAGCAACCACCCGGTTTTGAAGATTAGAAACATCCCGATCACGTGTACAAACTAAAGAAGGCACTATACGGCCTAAAGCAAACACCGAGAGCATGGTATGATCGTTTTGCTACTTTCTTTTTAGAAAATGATTTTAAACGAGGTACTATAGATTATGCACTATTTTTGAAACAAGATAAATCGATTTACTTATTATCCAAATCTACGTTGATGACACTATTTTCGATTCTACCTCACACAGACTTGTTGAAGATTTTGAAAATTGCATGAAATCTGAATTTGAAATGTCAATGGTTGGTGAACTTAATTATTTTCTTGGCTTGCAGATTAAGCAAACGAGTAAAGGGATTCACATAAGTCAAGCAAAATATGCCAATGACATGATTAAAAAGTTTAACTTTGAAAATTTGAAACCATCCTCCACCCCTATTAGTGTCACTACTAAATTGGACAAATACGAACATGGTAAAGACGTTGATAATGGCTTATATCGCTCTATGATAGGTTCTTTGCTATATTTAACTGCTAGTAGGCCTGATATCATGTTTAGTGTATGCATGTGCGCACGATTTCAGAGTCAACCTAAGGTGTCTCACTTTAATACGGTAAAAAGAATATTCTGTTATATTAAGCACACGCCCACCTTAGGAATTTGGTACGATAAGGATTCCACATTTAACTTACATGCTTATACTGATGCAAATTATGGTGGCTGCAAAATAGATAGAAAGAGCACGAGTGGGACTTGCCAATTTATAGGAAACTCACTCATTTCATGGTTTTCCAAAAAGCAAGCAAGCGTTGCTTTGTCCACTACTGAGGCTGAGTACATGGCACTTAGCCTTTGTTGCACACAGTTGTTGTGGATAAAACAACAACTTTCGGACTTTGGAATTACCGTGAATAGAATTCCTATATATTGTGATAGTATGAGTGCCATTAATTTGTCTAAGAACCCCGTGTTACACTCTAAGGCTAAGCATATAGAAGTACGCTATCACTTTCTTCGTGATCACGTAAACAATGGTGATATCGTCATAGAACACGTACGCACAGAAGCACAAGTAGCGGATATTTTTACAGAAGCCTTAAATCAAGCCACATTTGAATCTCTTCGCTCTAAATTAGGCATGATTTCGGTTGATATGATTTGATTTGACGCGATTTTCTTTCCTTATTTACAGGAATCTTTTGATTTACTTTCCAAAATAAAGGGGGAGAGAAAGCATGATTTAAGGGGGAGAGAGACACTAATTGATACTGATTGCAGGGGGAGAGACACACTAATTGATACTGATTGCACAAATCAAGGGGGAGCAGGATTTGAAATTTGAAATTCAAATTTCAAATTTATGCATGTTTGAAGGGGGAGCGATAGCATTTAAATCATGTGCATAAGTTATTTTGAAAATCATCAAAAGGGGGAGATTGTAGAAAAAAAGGGGTTTGAGTGATTTCAAAATAAGTGATCTAAATGCATGACATATACAAACGTGCATGATATATACATGTATGCATGATACGTTGCTTACAACTTGCCTTATCTAGCTTATATATAATGTTGTACTAACGAGCCATGAAGCGTTAAAGCTTACATCATATGGCAAACATTGGTTGTGTTTATACTATTTTCAGGTGCCACCATTAATGAACTAAACTAGTTCATTAAGTGAAGTACTTAGTTAATGAAACTAAGTAGTTCATTAAAGGAAGCCACATTTGGAAAAGGCACAAAGGCAACAAGGCTAAGGAAGGAAAGTCTTCTCCTCCTCCCCTCTTTAATATATACACGCCATATACATAATACATATATTTTCAGATTTTTTGAAAAAGGCACATACACATGTATTCCAACGTACTACCGACACGTTATATATTTTACGTACGTACGTTATCGTCACGCCACTATACTTAACTCATATTTATGAGTATATTCAGGTCTTATATCATATGATATAAGACATGGTGATGACAAATTAAATACAACACGTTAAAAGGTTCTAAACCGAAAATTGTCGTATCGGGCGAATACCGAAACTTCGCCAACGTGTCACGTACTTGCCATAAATAGATGGCCAGCCCATACACCTCAAAAATCATCAAAAATTTCGTGCAAATAGTGATATTTTCAGCCAAAAATACTTTCCATGTTGGCACACACAAATCACCCCGCATTAAGGCCAAAATGTGAAGATTCCAATTTTAATTTTGACACATGATAAATGGCGCCACTTTAGACCAGCCAAGTGCTGAGATTTAAAGTATATATTATATATATATTATGTGTAACATAATATATATAACATGTGCAAAAGTTGGAATTTAATTAGAGAAAAATCGGGTAATCGATAAATATCGAAAATCCGGTTTTCTACGTACACAACACATGGAACATTTGTGGCACATCATATGGCACGTATCTAGACACTTTTTACATATGTTATGCATCTTAAAGTGTTCTAGAAAATTAAATTAAGGGCTGATTGGAATATAACATGTGTGTATTATTAAATGTGCACTATTTTACAAAGTTAGCAAAAATAAATTTCAGCACATGCACATACATTATGCAACGCCCCTACAGCTGAGATGGAGCTTATTTGGAGCCTTGTTGGCATATTGATTGGTCAAGAATCAATCATACAATGTTGGTGAATTAAAGAGAGAAGCTACAAATGGTAAGATTTCAAACTTTGTCTCACTTATAACACATGCTGAAAATTTCAGCATGTGTAAGCTTGGCTGGCCGAAATTTTCACTTTAATGTGACATATTTTATCATCTTGAATTATGTGATTGATTGGGAGAAGGAATGAAAGTAATTTGAATATATTTTTATTCATAAAGTGTGATATTTTATATATCACACATGCTGAAAATTTTTCAGCATGTGTAGTATGTATAATGGCCGAAATTGAGGCCATGTGGGAGACCAAATTTCATTTCCAAATTGATCAAGATAATTGCCATCAATTGGTGATTTATTTTAATAAGAAAAATCAAAGAAAAATGGTAATATTTTGAACTTTATCTCCATGTGTCACATGCTGAAAATTCAGCATGGTATATACTAATTATGGCCGAATTTTTGCTTGATAAGGAAGAAATTTTTGTCTTGCAACATTTATGTGACAATCTTGAGCTTTATGAAATTATTTTGTGATTGATATTGGCACATGTTTGAGTGATATATTCAGATTTTTCCAAGTCATAAATGATGACAACATCCAACCAATCATGAAGTGCCAAGTAAGCAAAGCTTAAATGATCATCCAATGAGAAGATGCCAAGTAAGCAAGACCATGTCACAATGATGTATAACATTCTCCCAAGGACTTAAAAAATAATTTTCAAGAGGGGGAGGACACATAGGGGACGGCTGCAACAAGGTTAAAAGGAAAGAAGTTGAGCAAAAACAAGACAAGCACAAGCATTGCAAAATCAAAGTGAAAAACGCCTAGCTCTTCTTCTTCTACATTCTCTTTCTTTCTTTCTTCTTGAAAGCCTATTGTATTCATATCTTTCAATCTTGAATAGGCTTGATATAGACCACCACATATTCCATATCTTTGTAAAAGATTGATCAAGGTGTGATCAATCTTCATTCTTGCGAGATGGTGGTGTTCGTGCATATTGTATTCAACGTACAAGGTTTGTAAAGGGTTGGAGTTGGTGTGTAACTCCATCAACCCTGTGGTAAGGTGTATTGCATGTGTGTGATTAGTGTGAACCAAGGAAGGTGTTCCTTGAAGACTGGAGTAGGTTGTTTATAACCGAACCAATATAAAATTCTTGGTGCCATTTACTTTCTGCATTTACTTTCTGTTACTGCATACTTTACTCTTTTTGTTGACGTTCGTAAAAATAGTAAACGACTTTTAAAAATCACAAAAAGTTTCAGAAACATAGCCACACGTTCTAGGGTTAATTTGGCACAAGTTTCAACCCTTTTGGATAAGTATAAGTCGATCAAACATCAAAAGTTCTGAGACTAGTGCAGTCTGATTTTCAGACTTACAAAGGTTGAGACTTTGATTGTAATTGACCTACTTTCCAAAAGAATTTTGCAAAACTGTTTCAACCCACTTAAATATAGTATATAAGGAGTTAGTGGTTAAATTTTCAGAGCATTTGGACTTACACACAAATAGGAATAAATTTTTCAAAACCTTCTACCGTTTCTGGCAGATTTGCGCAATCTGATCATCAACGGTTTTTGATGGGGTTAAAGGTTGAATTTTAATTTGAAATTTTTAGGGGACCCTCATAACATCTGAGGCTAAGTTCTCTCAGAATTTTAGAATTTTTGGAGACCTATAACCTTGTTTTAAAAATGTTTTAAAAGTGATCTTGAAAACAGAATCTGTTTTCAGAAGTTGAATTGTTTAGATTTAAACAAATTTTAAAAACCACACTTTCCGCACCACCTATTCAACCCCTCCCCCTTCTAGTGGTGCCTTGCAGATCCTACATATTTCTGTGACACTGGTGATAGTGAATACCAAGGAAGGTGTTCTCGAAGAATGAAGTAGGCACATTTGACCAAACCAGTATAAAATTCTTGGTGTTCTATACTTTCCGTACTTTACACTTTCAGTTTTTTATTCTCTGTTTTGTTAACACGTCTTATAAATTCTGGAAAAATAGTAAACGGTTTTTAAAATTGCTAAAATTTTACAGAAACATACTTTAGTCTCTTAACTTTCATTGGAAACCAATTTGACTCAATTTGGATAAGTTTAGGTTAATCAAAAGTCCAAAGTTCTGCAACTGCTATAATCTGTTTTTCAGATTTGCAAAAGTTGAGAAAAGTGACTTGATTGACAAACTTCCTAAACGCGTTTTCTAAAAATGTTTCAACCTATTATTATACATATCCTAAGGGTTATTGTGTTAAATTTTCAAAGGTTTTGGACTTGGGGATTAACGGAAAAAAATTTATGAAGTTGAGTCAATTTCTGAACTCTCTTCTGGAATTCTATGTAGACAAAAAGTTTTTGATTAGTTGAAGGTCTTAAAGATTTTATTTTGACTTTGAATTTTTACAGGAGTTAGAAAACATCTTGAAGTATGTTCTTGAAAAGTTTCATAATTTTTGGAAGTGTTTTTTAAAATTGGAAAAATATTTGCAAAAATAGTTTCTGTTTTCTGAGTTTCAGATTTCAGAACTGAGGGGTTTTGAAAAGGGTTTAAAATAGTGTGATTTCCGCTAACCACTATTCACTCCCCCCTCTAGTGGTGTTTGTGCAGGGATTTTGATCCAACAAACACGACCCAAACCTGAGACGCTCTTCGCTTGTATATATATGGCCTTGGGAAGTTTCGTGTACAAATCGGGTAAGACCTGAAAGTTACCCGCTAAGAGCGGGTCGTGTCCGGGTATACCCGCGAGTTACCCATTTATACCCGCAATACCCGATTTTGTAAAATATATTTTAAATATAAATTATAAATTAATAAAGTAAAAAAAAACTCCTATCTAAAAAGTAAAAAACCTAACCTAATCCCTCATTCCATTCCTTATTTCCCTCCCTTCTGCCCCACCGTCCCTGTTCATTCTTAGTTCTTCGATTCCCCTATCCTGGTCCCCTCTGCAAAATACAAATTTGTCATATAGCTATCAGGAGCTTACAAGGAAACAGAAGTGGAAGCAACCTCTGCTAGGTTCGATACTTAACTGATTTACCTAGAAAATATATGTATTTTCGAGTATCAATACTTACGAGAAATTGCATTGATCTCTTTTCGTCTTTACTTATTGCAATGTTTTCTTTGTGTAGTTGCTCTGTCCCTAAAGATATTTTCTTCACTCATCAGGAGAAGAAAAATCTTATTTAGATGATGTTAATTATGGATCCTTGTTTAAAATTTTACGCAAAGTTTCAGAATTTGGAATAAATGCTAAAAGAACAATTTATGTTTAGACATATGTTCAGCTTCAAAAAATGATGTTTAATTCGGACCAGATCGTTTTCACTGGCAACCACTATTATATTAGCATTATTAAGTGATCATTCTCATTCTTGTTCTTGTGTAGTGGACAAATACATTTTCGATGTGTGTGTTTTTGTTTCAAAATATGCAGCTGCCATTCTTACTCCTTTAGGTATCGATTTGGAAATTCATTTTCTGTTGATTCAAATATTGATTTTACTCTTTGCAAATTATGGACAAGGGCATCATACCCGTCATACAAAATGACGTTTTTGTAGATGCACTTGTGTCAATCTCTCAAGTGATTCCAATCAGTCCAGTTGCCTATGAGTCGCACTCCTCCTATAACTTTCCCCTCAGATTATGACTCATATTAGGAGTTCTCTCTGGGATATTTTAATCTTGAACCTTTGATTCTGGAATTATTGTTGTTTCGATGATACATTGTAACAGTAGTCATTTAAATACATGAAACTTGAAAATACACAAAAAATACATAAAATGACATGTACACGACCTGAAATATTTGTACTTTCGTGGGAATACCGATATACGGCACGAAACCTGACATGTACATGTTTGAATATCTACTTCCATACACACAAAGCAAACGGGTAAGATATGGGTCTGGTACTTTGATACCCGAAACCCGAAAAATACGAAACACGAAACACGGCCTGTTTGACACTCCTAATCTGTATGAGAGATAAAAGATGTGATGAAAAAAATATGTGATGGAAGATTCGTGTAACTGAAAAAAATGTTCGCGGTGCACTAGGCTTTTGCGTTTGCGGTCTTGGGGAAGACCAGATCGTTTCTCGATATGATACACTTTGTAGGAAAGACTAAAAAAACTGTTTACACGACTTGATACATCCACTAAAAAAATACTCCTATAAAGTTAATGTCACGATTTTCAGAATCGGAAATTATGACGCAAAACTCAGTGAAATAAACATCCAACTCTAGCTTTAATAGTGGAGATAAAGTCACATCATGACATTTATTTTTAATTTTTTTTTTTATCACCAAGGCATTTATTCAAAACACATTAATCCTCATGCCTGAGAGATACGTATCACGATTAAAATTTTGTGACAGAAAATTGTACATCTATACCTACTTCATGAATTAATCAACTAAATAAAAATTTTCCAATTCCTCCGTGCAATTTATTCAGAAGGAAAAAAAATAAAAATAAAAACTACCACCGTCCCAAAATTTTGACTTTTGACTTCTTTGGAACGGATGTAGTAATGTATATTGTAATCACTTCGTGTTAAAGCCACAAAGCCCCAGCTTTTTTCAACGCCGGAGTCAACTCTCCGGTGATGTGAGTTGCCATAATCCGATCCAATCCTCCAAATAACTTACCGCCGATGAACACCGCGGGAAACTGCAACCAACCCTCCTTCCCATCTCCGGCGCCGACCATCTCCAGCTCACCGATAACCCCCTTCTCATCCTTTTCATCGACTTCAAAAACCGGCGGATTCACTCCGAGACCTTGAAGCAAAAGCTTTATTACGTGGCTCATACAGCAACCACGATTCCCGAAGACAATGATCGGGTTTTCTCTCACGATTTCCTTCAGATCGCCTTTGGGTGATTTAGGATAATCTGATGATGAATTGATTGAGTTGATGAATGGTGGTGATTTGTTTAGAAGGTTTTCTGATCTGGGCATGTGATGCCATGTCTTGTATGGAATTGCTTCTTGCATGATGGGATCTTTTTTTCTTTTTCTGGGTTGGAAAATGTGATGTGGAATGGTGTTTGGGACAATCTTTCCTTGTGTCAAGGATTATATAGGAGATTGGGGTCGACTATATATATATATATATATATATATATATATATATATATATATATATATATATATATATATGTGTGTGTGTGTGTGTGTGTGTATGTGTGTGTGTATATATATATATGTATATATATATATATATGTATATATATGTATGTATGCGTATACCCTCGTACGTAATAATCTTTACACGCTAGCTTTTCATGAAAAGAGGTACTCAGCTTTCCGGTTCAATTTTTTTACATCCAATTCAAGACTAAGAAATAAGGGCTTTCGCTTTAAACGTTGGAATTGAAATCAGAAACAAAATCGAAATGATAGATATCATAATCAGTTTAGTGTGACATGTAAACTTATATTTGTTAGGTACAAAGTTTTAATATACACTAGAAACTGGTTGATCTTATGAGTAAAATTAAAATAATATCCAAATATGAAAGAGAGTATAACGATTTTAAACATTCATCCTACCTAAGGTATCGCCTCCTGAAGATGTCTCTCAATTCCGACCTATTGCTCTGACAAATATGGTGGTAAAAATCATTAGTAAGATCATTGCCAATCGCCTCAAGTCTGTGATTGGCAAACTTATATCTCCTACACAAAGTGCCTTTATTCCGGGGCGACAAGCTGCAGATAACATTATAATTGCCCGAGAAGTGTTACACACGATGAAAATTAAGCAGGGGCGTAAAGGGTTTATGGCAATGAAGTTGGATTTAGAGAAAGCATATGATAAAGTTAATTGGTTTTTTTTACACAACTTTTGCGCAAGGTTGGTTTTAGTGAACCAATGATCAACATCATCATATTTACCATCACATCCGCACGTCTATCACTTATCTGGAATGGAAGGTGCTTAGAACCTTTCCAACCAACGAGAAGGGTTCGTCAAGGTGATCCATTGGCCCCATACCTATTCTTACTTTGTATGGAAGTGTTGAGCAAAAACATTGAAGAGGCTGTCACATCTCAAGCATGGGTGCCGATTTCAACCTCTCGAAATGGCCCCCGAATCTTCCATTTGTTCTTTGCAGATGACCTTTTGCTCTTTGGAGAAGCAACCAATCGCCAAGCTAAAATCATGGAACAAGTGGTCCGACAATTCTGCGAGATATCTGGGCAAACAGTGAGCATCCGTAAATCTGAGTATCTAGTCTCCAAGAATGTCGCTGGACAGTTTACACCAGAAACACTACTCCAACTCGGGCTTCGACGAACAAGCGACTTTGGAAATTATCTCGGCATGCCACTCTTGAATGGTCGTGGGGGTCGAAAGCATTATAACTTTATCCTAGATAAAGTTCGAACCAAATTAGGTGCATGGAAAGCGAAGCTACTCTTTCAGGCCGCAAGAAGAATTCTGATTTGTAGTGTTTTATCCTCCTTGCCCATCTATGCCATGCAGATGACTCTTCTTCCAGCCGGCCTGCTGCTTGATATTGAAAAACTGTTCAGAAAATTTTTCTGGGGGAAATGGATCAATCTCGGCACCTACATTGGAGTCCATGGGATACCATATGTCGACCAAGGCTAAAAGGTGGACTTGGAATTAAAAAACTACGACAAATGAATCTTGCCATGCTTTCAAAACTGGGCTGGGAGTTTTTGACGGAGCCAGACAAACTGTGGGTAAAAGTTATGAAAGGTAAATATGGAGATTTCATGCAGGAACAACGACCCCGAAATACGTCGTTGATATGGAAACATATGCAAAAAAGCGAAACCCTTGCTTAATTTCAGACTTTGGTGTTCCATGGGGAATGTGGCCACTGAAGAGGACAGTTTTCGCTGGGAGGCTACTCAGTCAGGCAGATTCAGTGTAGCCAGTGCATATGATATAATTTCGACCGAGCTGATGCCAACGTCTCAACATCCCTGGGAAAACATCTGGTCAATGAAAGGACCGGAACGGTTAAATCTTCTACTTTGGCAACTGTGTCAAAACGCTCTTCCTACTCGACACTTCCTAGCGAATCGGCATATTGGGACGGAAGATAAGTGTGGACGATATGGCCAAACACGCGAGGATGCATTTCATGCAATCCGGGACTGCTACCATGCACGTCGAATATGGAAATCTCTCGTCTTGCCGAAATACTGGCTTGAATTCAGCCATGGAACTACACCAGTAGACTGGGTAATGCAAAATTTTCAAGCTAATTGGCAGAATACAACCAAGGCTCTAGAGTGGCGATACATTTTCAGAGAAGCTGTCTCCAACGTTTGGTATTGGCGGAACCAGGCAGCCCATGACGTCTCCGTCATCGTACCTCCTTCGGACCATCGTGTTACAGACATTCTGCATCGCGTATCATTGCTTATCTTTGTAAATAGCCCGCCTCTCCCATTAGAAAATAGTAATCTGGACACATATTAGCATGGTGTAGATTGATGTAAACATTGTTTGTCTTTTTGCAATAAATAAAGATTAATTTCCTCAAAAAAAAAATACCTCAAACAAACACCTTCAACGAGAATCATTTCAAATGATCCACTTTTCTCAATTTCATTTCCTCCCACCAAACGTTTCCTTGAGAATAATGAGAGGATGAAAACTGTTTTCCACCGCAGCCATCCTAATCTTTTTCCCCATTTTTAGCCCCTAATTTTATGATATATCAACGATAGTTGCATGGTATCCTAATACTTAATTCCTATATAATATATAAAAGATTGGCATGTAAAGAGGGATAGTACCATATCACGTTTTGTTTTTGGATAAATTAAGTTATCCAAATAAAATGGTACAACTGCAAATAAGCAATCACCTACATGGCTACTTCCGTTATGTGTAATTGACTGATTTCTACTTCCGTTTCATCCGTGTCGGTGGCTGGGCGGCCGCAGTGGGCGGTGAACGTTGACGTAAAATCGGGCGTCAATGGTAGTTAAAGATTTCTTACGCGGAAGATAGGTTGTTGCTTACGTTATAATCATGTCAGCATTGTCCAACAGCTACGTCCCCACTTGAATATGATATTTTGCCTTACATCATTTTTTTTATAACTTTCCATTTTAACATTATTAAAATTTGTTATTTTATCCAAAAAAATTGTGGTTGGACCAATTGATTGGGTGGATGAACATTAGCAGAATCGGAAATTCCCAAGCATGTGCTCCTGTCCCTATACGCAACATCTATCCATTTGCATACCAAAGCATTTGCCCTTTTTATTTTTCCTTTGCTTTTTTCCCCTCATTTCAAACATGGTAAAAAAAAATATGATTGGCCATTAATTGTCTCGCTTCATCCAAGTTTGTCTCTCTTCACCTAAAGTCCTGCCTGATTTGTGGTTTGTAATTGATAGCTTGTTCTAAGGCACATGCGTATGTTAAGCCACGTTGCCACTTGAGGACGGGTGTTGAGAATATTATCTTATATTTATCACTTTGAGAAAAAAATATATAGCTACATGAACATGAGACAACACCACCCATTACCTTAAGGTTTTAAATACATATAACTCTCACCTTATCTAATTGCAAGTTTAAACTAGAAAATCAGATACTTTTCGTTATCCCCTATAAATAAAGCGGCAAGGAGTTTTTTTTTCTTTTTAGAACCCAACAAGGAGTTTCAATTTCAGGAATTAAAGAAAAAAAGGAAGAAAAGCGGCTGCGAGGACCGGTACGCCGTGGCAAACGTCACCATAAGGGAAAACGAACAAGGATGGCGTCACTCCCTCCATGTCGTTGACGTGGAGAACGGATGAGATCAGAGGAGGACTCAAAGCCTCCAATCACGCGATGATATTTATGTAAAAGGGTTCGTTGTTTACTTTTTTCTTTTTTAAGAAAAGCTCTTTTGTATAGATGACGTCGCGTGATTGGAGACCTTATATTTTACCTCATACGAGGCCACCTGATCTCATCCGCGTTGAGAAACGGCAGCAAAACGTGCACACCCGTTTTTCTCGACCAGATGACGCATGTCTGATGCCTTGCAAGTTCACTGGATTAGAAAAGTTCACCTACTGCAGACGTTTGCTTCGGGAAGAGTTTGTATGACGCGGAGGGGGTTTGACGCTTGGTGACGCGGCCAATCAACGGCCGACACGTGGCATGTGGCAGAATTTTTTTTTAAAAAAACTTTTTTATACTTTAACCCTAAAAGGTAAAAAGAAGAAGAAGACGACTTTTTATACATCCTGCTATCCTATTTCTCTGTCGACGAAGAAGACTGAGTTCCTCAATCCCAGTCGATATCGGACCCAGACAGAAGGAATATCCAACCTATTTCCCAGGCGATTTCCAACCTACACAGAAGGACTCTCCATCCGGCATCATATCTGCACGGGTAAATTTCTTTTTTTTACACTCAAAATGCTTCGCAAGCTCTGTTCTTCGAAGTGTTATAGATGGCTATCTGATTTCTTAAACAAGTATGGTTGCTGTTTGTACTGGGAATAGGTTTATGCTGTCAGAAGGGCGGCATTTTTTGAGACCAATAAGCTCATTATAGATACAGTTTGCTATATTTTTAGTGGACCTGCTTTATTTTTGGAACCATTTGGTGTTCTTTTTTTCGGTTAATTTTGTAATGGGTCTGCTTCATTTGATTTGTTGTTCTGGAAGTCGAAGTGTTATTAGCTTCATTTGTTCGGCCATGTTTTTTTACATCAAATACTGTTTTCAGATTGTCTTACCGTAAATATCTCTATGTTTGGATGTAATTGATATGCTGGATGTTATGGCGGCAAGATAAAATACTGTTTTCAGATTTGCTTGTTATGGGTTTTGATTTGTATGCTTTACTGAGTACAGTGTTGAGTTTCTTGTAAAGTGTTGCTCACATTTTCTCCAGAAGTCGACAGCAAAAGGGCATCTGGGGATACATTCAACTGTTGTTTTGATTTGTATGCTTATTTTAGAATATGGATTCAATTGGTAACATAGAATGCCCTCGCAGACAGTTATGGTTTGGAGATTGCAGTGGAGAAAGGTCGCCCATTCACAGAGATGAGACAAACTTGATGCCTTTGCATGATACAAACGATTTGAAACTTGTCCATAACAAGATGGACGAACAGATAATTCTAAAGATGGGATTGGAGTTTGATAACGGAAATGATGTATTGCAGTTTTATTCAGCTTATGCCAAGGCAGTTGGATTTTCGGTGAGAAAGCGGAGTAGTCACTCAGATAAAGTTTCTCCGAAAAAACTCATTGACATGGACTTGGTTTGTCATGCTGCAGGCAAACGTAAAGAGGGGACGAGTGAGGGAAAAACCAATCGACCGGAAACTAGAACCGGATGTGAGGCACATATGAGAGTTGTACGTACTAAGGGTGATAAGTTGAGGGTGACTACCTTCAAGCTTGAGCACAACCATGGACTTGCAAGCCCCGATAAAGTTCATATGCTTAGATCTCATAGAAAAATATCATCTACCCAAGCTTATGAGATTGAAACTGCCAATAGTGTGAGGATCGCACCAAGGGATGCATATGCCCTCATGGCAAAGCAAGCCGGTGGGAGAGATGTTTTGGGATTTATTCCGGTTGATTATAGAAACTATTTAAGAAGAAAACGACAGAAAGAAATTCAGGTTGGAGACACCGGTGGTGTGCTTGAATACTTACAAAGAATGCAGTCCAATGACTCTAACTTTCATTATGCGATTCAAGTGGACGAGTGTGATATGCTTACCAACATTTTTTGGACCGACGCAAGAATGAAAGCGGATTTCGTTATTTTTGGAGATGTTATTTGTTTTGACACAACATACGGGAAGAATAACGAGGGTCGGCCTATTGCCTTATTTGTTGGGGTGAATCATCACAAATAATCGATTATTTTTGGTTCAGCACTGTTATACGATGAGACAACTGAGTCATTTGAATGGTTGTTTGATACTTTTTCAAAAGCGATGTCTGGTGAGAAGCCTAAAACCATGCTAACTAATCAAGATGCCGCAATGGCCAAGGCATTAGCATCAAAGTGGCCAGAAACGAATCATCGTCTATGTATCTGGCACATTTATCAAAATGCAGCCATTCATCTAAGCCATGTTTTCTCTGCGTTTAGAACTTTTACCTACGACTTCAGCAGATGCATATACGATTTTGAAGATGAGGTAGAATTTTTAAGTGCATGGAATTCGATGTTAGAGAAATATAGACTCACAGATAATGAGTGGTTGAAGCGATTGTTTGACCTACGAGAAAAATGGGCTTTGGTTTATGGTCGTTATATGTTTTGCGGGGACATGATGAGTACTCAGAGAAGTGAGAGCATGAATGCTATGCTTAAGCATTATGTTAGTTACAAGAACAAGTTTTTAGAGTTCTTCGATAATTTTGAGAGGATGATTGCAAATCGCCGGTATGCAGAAATGGCTGCCGATTTAAAGGCAAAAATCACCTTCCCAAAACTGAAGATAGATTATGATTTGACAAGGCATTCGGCAAGTGTGTACACGCCAAAAGTTCATGCTTTGTTTGAACAAGAAGTGAATGATTCACTTAAGGGTAGTTGTGAAGAATGTGAACAAGATGGAGCTATTCGGCGTTATAAGGTCACGGTGAATAAACGCTTTCAACACATGGTAACTCATGATAAAGATAATGCGACATTTGGTTGTAGTTGCAAGAAGTTTCAGTTCGCTGGTATATTGTGTTCACATGTACTAAAGATATTTAGTATGCTAGGCATTGAGAGAATCCCAAAGAAGTATATCCTCAATCGATGGACACGGAAAGCTAGAAAAACCAATGTTCAAAATAATGACAATTTGCTCATTAGTAATGGTTTAGATGAGAAGGTGGCAGCTCAGTTACGATATAAGGATTTATGCCAACTTTACATTCAATTAGCCACAAAAGCCTCAGTCACGGAAGATGCGTACATCGCGGCACGGAAGTATGTAATTGATGCACTTGAAAAAGTTGATGAAATTATTCAAACTGTCCAAAAGTGTGATGACAAATGTTCGGCCAATAAGACATCAAATGATACCAGCCCAAGTGGAATCGCTGTAAAAGGCTTAAAAATGAAAGTAAAACCTAGAAGAGGAAAGAGGATGAAAGGGGCTTTGGAAACACTCGTTCGAAAAAGAACGACAAAAACCCAGGTGCAACAGGTAATGTCTTTATGCTTGTATTGAAATCCCAATTGCTTTCGTTTCATTTAATTTACATGTCTCCATATAATTAAGATGGTAATGCTAATTTGATTGTTTCTTGTTTTTACAATAGGCGTATCAACCTACTTTGCCAATGCCACTGCAGCATGCACCAGCGAGCCAGTATGTTGAATCAATGCAGGTAAACTATATTTATTGCTATTGCCATTCTTATGTATTGCATATATGTTTTGCTTTCTCGCTTGAGGTGGTTTACACAATAGGCATATCAGCCTTCTTTGCCACGGTCTTATGCACAAGGAAGTCATTATGCTCCATCTCCCCAGGTAATTTATTTATACTATTGTTGTATTCACTAATATGACTGTGTGTAATATGATTTAGTAAGGTTTTTGAACTACTTTTGTGCTCTTTCTCCAGGTAATTTAGATGGTAATGTTAATTCGATTGTTACTTGTTTGTTGGTTGCTTTTTTTCACCTATTGTTATGTTGTTTTTACAATAGGCGTATCAACCTACTTTGCCAATGCCACTGCAGCATGCACCAACGAGCCAGTATATTGAATCAATGCAGGTAAACTATATTTATTGCTAATGCCATTCTTATGTATTGCATATATGTTTTGCTTTCTCACTTGAGGTGGTTTACACAATAGGCATATCAGCCTTCTTTGCCACTGTCTTATGCACAAGGAAGTCATTATGCTCCATCTGCCCAGGTAATTTGTTTATATTATTGCTGTATTCACAAATATGACTGTGTGTAATATGATTTAGTAAGGTTTTTGAACTACTTTTGTTCTCTTTCTTTTGTCAGAATTATTACGGACATTACGGGGTTTCTCAAGCTTCTCAAACACATGGTTCGAATAGCATTGATATTGGCATTTCAGATTTGTGTGCGTGTCAACGGCAATGTAAACAAGGATCAATTTGTCCTTCCACGGGTTTGTACGTGGAAGAAATACCAATGTCAACACGTGCAATGTAAACAAGGGTCAATTCGGACTGCATAGGAGCTTGAAGTGTTACACATATTCTAGATTTCTTGTCCAACATTGAAACTGAGACTTGAATTGTAATTCAAGGGGAACCTGGTGCTGCATTCCGAGGAAAGAAGGGTCATGGTGCTGTCAGTATTAGTATTAAACAAGTATGGTTGCTGTTTGTACTGGGAATAGGTTTATGCTGCCAGAAAGGCGCCATTTTTTTGAGACCAATAAGCTCATTATAGATACAGTTTGCTATATTTTTAGTGGACCTGCTTTATTTTTGGAACCATTTGGTGTTCTTTTTTTTCGGTTAATTTTGTAATGGGTCTGAACTAACCAAGAGTTCTAGCAGATTCTGACTTTGTGAGAAGGACCTATGAGGAAAGGAAAATCTGTGAAACCACTCTTTCTCAACATTTTCCTTTTTATTTGTCCATCTAAAACGTTGGAGTATACTGGGGTAATTTTTCAAAATGGAAACATAACCAATGGGATGTTCATAATCTCATCAAACTGAAAAGGAGAAGGAATTCATAGCTTACATCTTATGACTAATTCCGCTGCATGAAGGAATTTAACAATTCAAAAATTTCAAATACAAACATCTTGGTCATTAGACCCAATCGCTAACCATATAACAAAAATTACTATGATGAATATCCACGTTAAAATGTAACGTCGCCTCGCATTTCCTAATTCCGCTTCATGGTTCTCCTGCATTTCTCTCAACCGAGCTTCACTTTGCATTTGCATTTCTCTCAATTGACCTTCATACTGAATTTGCATCTCACTTAATTGAGTTTCACTTTGCATTTGCATTTTTCTAATAAGGCCTTCATATTCTTTTAATTTTGCTTCATGTATATTTCTCTTCCGCAGTAAACTCGGTATAATAACTTTAGATCTCGGACACATCGGCGAATCAATCCACACGAAGAATTTACAAGTTTGACAAGTGTGATACCTTCTTCCTGGGTTATCGTTAGTCCATGAAGTAATCATTCTTAATTCAAACCCACAGTAGCATCTTATTGGAACTGTCCCATTACTTGAACCACTTGAAGATGATGAAGCCATCGCTGTAAGTTTCGTGTCGAAACTCCAAAGACCCTTGTACTGCACAAAAACAAAACCTGAACAATCAAATCGCATACTTGGAGGCCTATAACCACAATCAGAGCACATAATGACCGAATTGTTTAACATAGATTTGAAGCAAAAGCAATTCAGAAACAACATAAACGAAAACAATGTGGGAGAATATTACCATACCTGATTTACAGGCACAACGTAATAAGACATCAACCAGCCAAACAAATTACAATTCCAGCACATCAAGCATTTCAAGCCAATACTCAATAAAGCAATAACATATTTTGATGTAAAAAAATATGGCCGAACAAATGAAGCTAATAACACTTTGAAGAATAGAACAACAAAATCAAATCAAAACAACAGTTCAATGTCGACTTCCAGAACAACAAATCAAATGAAGCACAACAGTTCAATGAGCTTGCGAAGTTGAGTAATGGTTCAAAAGGAAAAATAAAAAATATGGCCGAACAAGGTAAGAAAAACATACAAAGAGACAACCCGCTTAGCAAAGAAATCAGATAGCCATCTATAACACTTCGAAGAACAGAGCTTGCGAAGAATTTTGAGTGTGAAAAAAAGAAATTTACCCGTGCAGATCTGATGCCGGATGGAGAGTCCTTCTGTGTAGGTTGGAAATCGCCTGGGAAATAGGTTGGATATTCCTTCTGTCTGGGTCTGATATCGACTGGGATTGAGGAACTCAGTCTTCTTCGTCGACAGAGAAATAGGATAGCAGGATGTATAAAAAGTTGTCTTCTTCTTCTTTTTACCTTTTAGGGTTAAAGTATAAAAAAGTTTTTTTAAAAATTTTTTTTCTGCCACATGCCACGTGTCGGCCGTTGATTGGCCGCATCACCAAGCGTCAAACCCCCTCCGCGTCATACAAACTCTTCCCGTTTGCTTCCGTCTTGTTTTCATTTTTTGTTACCGAAATCATTCGTCGTGGATCCACCCCTCCAATCATATGGAGCTTTGTGGAGAATGTAAATCAGATTTCTAGCAACCTTCTAAGTTGGTGAAGCACGAGAAGCCACACAATGTGTCCCTACAAACTAGCCAGCCTCTTAAGTTGATGAGGCTGCACACGAAGACCCGGTGCTCCTCCAAACTAGTAGAAATAGAGCAATTGTCCTCTACAAACTAGTAGAAGTGGAACACTCACGCTGTGAGTGTCTTCAAATTCAAATCGTTGTCTTCTTATTAGCAATTCTCAATCCGAGTACCAACTGACGTTCTCTTTTATTTTTTTTTGGGTTGAATTGTCTCAAGACAGAACTAGTAAACCGATTTTCCTCATAAATTGAAGAAAATATGACCGACATAACTTCTCAGAGTAATGTCATAGGAGATAGAAAATGATCAATGTAAAAGTGACAACACATAATATTTTTCTCTCATATGACTTGTCAAAATTTTACTATTCGATTTTTCGGTTTCAAGACAAAACTTATCCTGATATTCCAGGTGGGTTTTTTTATTTTTGTGTGTGGGGCCTTAAACAAAACATTTGATTCAGAATTTTTTTGTTCTTATGCTTTTTACTATATAAAAGTTATAACTTTTACCAGAAAATATGGTACTGTTTATAAAAACAACCGATTATTCCATAAAAATTGTTTGTTCGACGATTGAAAACACTATTTTATCGTAATTTTCATACTACCCATATTGATTTTTTAATATAAGGTTTGTCATATTAGATACTAAAGTCAAATGAAGTCAAAAAAAGATATAAATTAAAAGTACAAAATTATGATTACAACCATAAAATAGTGATTATCATCATCAAACCAAGTCCAGTTTTACATGTATGTGTCTCTACTATACAACTACAACATTACTTCATTGCTTTAGAAGATCCCACATATAGCGAGATATGGGGGTCGGATGTATGCAACCATGTGTTAGGAACACGCAAAAGTTGTTTTTCGATGACCCATAATGAAAATTACGTCAAAGTGTATCGATCAACTGTTACTTCACAATATAGAAGCGCAACCAAATTAGTGAGTCACTTTGTTTTATTCCATCATATTATAAAGTCAAGGAAGAACGTTTCATTGACTCCACTGAAAATGGAAACTTATGTGTGTCTACTATATTAGCTTATAACTAATCTCCCCTTCCATTTATCTCTCTTAATGTCCCTAACGCTTTTAACACGACTAACTGTTGTTTTGCATCGTTTTATATTTACGTTTTTGACGCAATTATAAACATCTCACTAAAATATTAATCATCAACCACCATAAAACTATCCCAAAATACGTTTTCAGTCTCATAATTACTTATCCAATATCACAACTCTAGTCTAAACCATCATAAAGGACTAGAAGATCAGAAACGCCTATAATGAAAAATCATTCATAACACGAAATGATGGGTTCAGATCATAGGAGGTAAAAAGTAGGCAAAATAAGAATTTTCTAGTCACACGCAGCCACCTGTGCAAAAAGGACAGAGATTTAAAATTTTATATTTTTTTAAAAAAATAGTTTGTACAGATGGTGCGTGTGATTGAAGACATTATATTTTACCTATATTTTTACCTCTTCTGATCCGAACCCCGAAATGGTTAACCTTGTCACTTTCAAAGGTCATAGAAGCTTAAAACGGATCACACCAAACTACTGAGCAATTAATAATATAAATAATCTTTTTGGTACTAAAATATTCATTTGTTTGTCCAAAACGTTACACTATCAACAACTCCATAATGAAGAAAGGGTTAGACTCATTAACGTAAATTGATTGAGAAAAACGATCTCTTTTCCATCAAACTCTAACACCACAAAAAGAATTTCGATTACCGACGAAAACATCACCGACGAAACGAAGTACGTCGGTCTTTCGTCGTTAATTTGCGATGCAATAGCGATAAACACAGTTTCGTCGTTAATTGCGATGAAACTACGATGAAATACATTGTCGCTAACAAAAAAGTAGTCAGGTTAATCCTTTCGTTACAATTTCGTCGGTGTTTTGTCGGTGGTTCGTCGCTACTCTGTGTCTTTTGTTCGTCGCTATTTAGTTTGTAGCGTTTCGTCGCTATATCGTCGCGAATGTGTCGCTAAAATTCCAGAAACATAAACACGGATAAACAAAGAAATAAATTCTTCGGTTAGTAGGTTCTCGGCGTTGTATTAAGTTTCGTCGGTATATCGTTGGTGTTTAGTCGATGAATTAGTCGTCGCAAATGTTTCGTTTTACTTTTCGTTCGTATTTTATTCCGATTCGTCGCTGTGTCGTCGTAGATTCGTCGAGGATTAACCACGTGTATGAATTAAGAAAAAAGAAAGCGATGATTGGGAAAAAAAATTATTCATTTAGAAATAAAAATTTACATTATAAAGACGAAAAATTAAAAAAAGAAATCTAAAAAAGAAGCGGAGAGGGGCTATTCACTCTTCGTCATCGGAAGAGTCATCGGAAGAAAGAGTGGCCGCCACATTCTCCGCGAACTCTTTGAGGAGGCACTTCAGATTGTAATATCTGGCTTTCAACTTGCGCAGCCTTCTGTTCACGCTGTGCAGTTGCCTCGACTCCTGTTGCCTGTTTGCTATAAGCGTACGGTAGTTGATCTGCGGTTCCGACATTTCTTATTGAGGATCCTCTGGCGGCATTGGGTCATGCACAGATATTGAATCCTCCCGTTCAACCGATGGTTGTGGTTGAGGAGGAGGCCGTTGTGGAGGTGCACTGTTTGCCCCTCCACGCCTTGGGGTTCTTCTATAACGACGGGGCATACTTTGTATTTTGTTTAGGAAGTTTTATAAATTTGTTTATGTGAAATGTAAGGCTGTGGGGTTATATATAAGTAAAATTAGCAAGGACATAGCGACGAATCTGCGACGAATTTATCGTCCGTTACTCAACATCGGAAGATGTGCGTGCGTGACACTTCGTTTGAACAAGCGACGCATTAGCGAGAAAATAGCGACGACTTAGCGACGTAAGGTCATCGTACGTTGTAACACTCGGGCACTGTGCGGACACGGCCATTGGATGAATAGCGACGCCGTAGCAACGCCTGTAGCGACGAAACGCATCGTATGGTGTGAAGATACGACGGTGTGCGTCACTATAGTCGTCGGTATTTCGTCAGTAAGCGATGAATGCAGACATTAATACACGCACACCATACGACGTGTTTCGTCGCTAATGGGCTTTGTAAGCATCGGTATTTGTGTTTTTTTGTTCGTCGCTATTGCGTCGCTAAATCGTCGGTAAAGATGCAGGCACAGAATCATAAAATCATCTTTCTTCTTCCACTCTTCTCCCATTCTTCTCCCATTTCAAACACATAAATCATCATCTTTCAACGAAAATGTAGAAGGAAGATATCTTATTGTGTGGGATTTTGAGGTTTTCCACACCGAGAAAAGATAGCTACTGTTATTTTGAAGGTATATCGAGAAAATGGATCCGAAGAGGAGCGATAGAAAGTGGATGTACGAGAGAGTAAACAACGGGGAGTGGAATCTTAGATTTGTTGGAGGTCTCGAAGAATTTGTGGATTTTGCGACGAGTAATGAAAGTGGAACGCAGATTAGATGTCCGTGTAAGAAATGCAAGAACCGTAAATATATGGATCCGGGTGACGTGAGGGTTCACTTATTGAAACAAGGTTTCGTGCACAATTACCATACATGGTATTGCCACGGCGAATATGCGGGGGCGTCTACATCTGCAACTGTTCACGTCGAAGGGGGACCCGGTCAGGTTGATGTCGAAGAAATAGGCGAGAGATCTCAGAACCTGTACGTGCAGATGGTGAAAGACGCAGCCGCCGGCGCATTTACGGGAGAGCAGTACTTACAGATGCATGTCGGGTACGAACGTGCACAGGATCCAGATGAACAGCCGCGTATATTCGTGGAGGAAGATCCGAACCCTCAGGCGAGACAGTTTTTTGAGATGCTGAACGCCACCAACACGCCGCTGTATCCCAGTTGCGGTAGTCACACACAGATGTCCATGATCGGTCGGATGACAAGCATGAAGACGGAGCACCGCATGACGGAGAGATTGTATGATGGGATGTGTCAGCTAATGAGGAAGCTCTTCCCGAAGGGAACACGATGGTCGACAGTTTTTATTCGATGAAGAAACAGCTGCAGGCATTGGGACTGCCGGTTCAGAAGATCGATTGTTGTTCGGAGGGGTGCATCATATAATGGGGCATCAACGAGGATGAAGACAAGTGCAGGGTCTGTGGGACACGCAGGTGGAGAACGAACAAAAGAAACCGGAACGTGCCAAGAAAGCAATTCTACTATTTACCTCTCGCCCCTAGACTACAGAGGCTCTACGCATCCGGTGCCACAGCTAGCCAGATGAGATGGCACGTGGAACACTACACGAAAGACGGTGAGATGTGCCATCCATCCGACGGCGAAGCTTGGAGGATGTTCGATGCGACACATCCTGGTTTTCGTCGGAGACAAGGAACGTTAGGTTGGGGTTATGCACCGACAGGTTCAACCCGTTCGGACAGTCGGGAGAGCAGTATTCGTCGTGGCCTGTCATCGTGGCACCGTACAATCTACCACCTTGGATGTGCATGAAGACGCCATACATGTTCTTGACTGTGATCGCACCGGTGCCTAGGAATCCGAAACAGAAGATCGACCTATACCTGTAGCCATTGATACAGGAGCTGAAGTGGTTGTGGGAGTTTGGCGTGGAGACGTTTGATGTATCGATCAAACAAAACTTCCAGCTACGCGCTGCGCTGATGTGGACGATCAGCGACTTTCCGGCTTATTCTATGTTGTCGGGGTGGAGTACAGCGGGGAAATACGCTTGCCCTTACTGCATGAAGCAAGCAAAGACGATGTCCTTGAAACATGGACGTAAGATTTGCTGGTTCGACAGCCATAGGAAGTTCTTGACCAGACGTCATTTGTACAGAAAGAACGTGATGGCGTTCATGCCTAGCATCGCCGAGAAGGACACGAAGCCCGAGCTTATACACATGTATATACATAATGTGTGTATGTAAGTACTTTATATTTTCTATTATTTTATTTAAAATACTGAAGAGCGCTGACGATTTACCGACGAAATGTGTCTCGTACGTATGGAATAACGACGACACAAGAAATAGCGACGAACACCTGTCGCTATTTCGTCGTAAAATTTCGAAATTAAATCATAAATCCCCATTCTTCTTCCCCATTTCAGCGAAATCTCTGCTATCCACTCCTACGGTGCTCTCCTACAAACACCCTAACGCCAGTCGTCAACGCCCGCCTCAAAACCTCGGGGTAGAACGAAGCAGCAGAGGTAAACTACGATTCGTCTTGGCTGTATTTGCAAATTCTTGCTTGACCTAGTTGTTGTAAGTAGCAAAATTTTCCGCAGGTATCCTACTTCCACTCAATCTCGATTATACTGTTATGTCGACTTCGGCATGAGCAGTCTGTTGCTTTATATGCTGATCTTTTGTAGTGAAATAGTTGATTAAGGAATCATATCGAGCTCGTTTTATCGAATTGTATCAACGGTTTTGCAATACTGTTTTAGCTGTTCTTTGTTTTGGGTGTGGGTTGTGGGTGTTGGTGGTGGGTTGGGGACTATGGGGAGGGATGTGGGGCGGTTGGGGTGGTAAATGGCGGGGCAGTGGTGGTTAGGGGTGGCTGTGGGTAGGGCTGTGGTGCTGGGTGGGGCTGGGTGGTGCTAGGTGGTGTTGGGGTGGGGCTGGGTGGTGCTGAGTGGTGCTGGGCAGGTGCTGGGTGGTGTTGGGCAGGTGCTGGGTGGGGCTGGGTGTGGGTGGTGCTGGGTGGTGCTAGGTGGTGTTGGGGTGGGTAAGGCAGTGGGGTGGTGTAGGGCAGTGGGGTGGTGGCGCTGGGTTGGGTTTCCATGTCCGACGACATATGAAGTAAGCATGTTGGTGATCATGTGGCTAAGGTATGTTTGGGCAGCCTTTGGGTAGCCCCTAATGCTCTTAAATTCTTAATTTTTATGTCTATTTTATGTTACAAGTGATATATTAAGTAGCTTTTATTTATTTTTCAAGTTTGAAGCTCAAATGATGTATATTATTGAAGCCATGTATTTTGTTTAGCTAGTTTATGTTGAAGCATGTTTGTTGTTAAACTGAATTGTGTTTACTTTGGGCAGCCCATAATTCTCTTAAATTTACCATTTTTATGCATAATTCATGTTACAAGTGATGTATCATAAGGATGTAGAGGTGATGTATATTTTGAAGTGTAATTTGTTTAGAGGTGATGCATATTTATGCTTTAAGTTTCAAGTTCAAGTGATGTATACTTTGAAGTGTAATTTGATGATGAAGTTTGATTATGTAGTTTGGTTAATCATGTCATGTTGTTTGGATTTGGATTTGTCTTGGAAGATGCCATTAAGGCCGGGAAACCTCCGATAAACGAATAGGTCATGCCGAAATTTTCAAAATTATTAATATATTGCATTAGAAGTATGTAAACACTTGTCATTTTTTGGACATCTTATTTGTTTGGCCAACCAACCCTAAACTTGTTGAATGTGCCTTTTAAATTTTTCACCCTTGCAGATCTGATGGCTAGTGAGGGTTTACCTACAAGACCCACCTACCCACCAGCCAGACAGGCCCTCTCAGGACAGTTCGATCTGTTCGTTTCTCAGCATGAGCTGCTTGGTTCGGTGTCGACCGCCGCTCTGGCTGTGGACGTGGACCTTTTAGGGCCTGCCGATAGGTCTGCACCCCCCAGATCTCCGACGCTACCCACACCCACCGGTTCAGCCCATCATCCGGCGTCTGATGCGGCATCGGACGAGGGTGTCATACTAGGGCGTCGTGCCCTTCCTTGGTCACAGGCTACCCATACGTAAGTAATGATTTATTTTGTTTAACACGTTTTCAAATCTATTTTACGAGTTATTTTTTCCTAACAACTTCACCTCTTTCAGGTTTGCATCGGACTCGGGCCAGATTTCCGGTTGCATCACTCGGTCCTTCCACCTGAGGTAAGACCCTGCTGGATATGCTTAGTCCCTTGTCACCCCGCAGACACGTAGGTTCTACTGGGATGAGTTTCAGGTATTCAAATTTGATGAATTTCACTTTTTGATGCGTAATCGATCATTACTTTTTTAACCACATTTTTATTTTTCCTCCGTATAATAATTGCAGAAGGCATACAGCTGGCTAGCCGACATCGCCCACGACGTGGAGCAGACCTGGCGCCAGAGGGCCGCCAAACTCTACAGGGACTTCGTCAACTCGCTCAAGACCAAGTGGGAGCGTGACCCTATTTCTGCAAGGCCTCCCTACGTATCCGAGGCCACCTGGGCGGGGTGGATAGAAGGGTGGTTGGACCCTGCTAACCAAGCCCGCAGCGCCCGGAACGCGGCGAACCGGCGCAGCGGCAATCTACAGGCCCCAGCACCTGCCACACACTCAGGTGGTTCGGTTGCCCACACCACCACGATGCGTGCTATGGTAAGTATTTTAATATTTAATTATTTAGATTCATTGATTTCATTGGATTATTTAGATTCATTGACTTAAGTGGATTATTTAGATTCATTGATTTCTTATGTTCCGCTGTTGTTTTTTTGGTATTCGTATATGGTTAAGGTAAGTAGTATATGTGTTCATTTGCCTTTTTCTTTTTATTTTTGATTTGATTTGGGAGAGGCCTTTAAGGCCGGGATACCTCCGATAAACGAATAGGTCATGCCGAAATTTTTAAAATTCTTGATTTCACTAACATATTTTATTTCATTCTTTCAGCACGCAGAGACGGGGGAGTGGCCAGCCTCCTACAATCTCTTCTACAAGACGCATCGGAAGAAAGCCTCCGACAGGACAGAGGACTGGATCACGGCGAAGGCCCGCGACATCAGTGTAAGTAGTCTACGATATCATTTGTTTTTTCTTAGTTTGTTTTATTTCTAAACCCTAAACCCTAACAATTCTTATTCTCATTTCAGGACGAGTACAACAGATTACTAGCAGAGAGGGGAGAAAAGGCCGACAAGAACTGTGCTTATTGGGATACGGTTCGGACCATCGGCCCTCAGATTAAGAAGAAGAGGGAGGTGTACGGGGTTGGATCAGCAGCGCCGCGATTCTTCCCCGAAGTTTTGCATCCAGGTGCTTCCTCCGAGGCCAGCACCTCTGCACCTTCTGCGACGCCTGAGGATATTTCGCGCCTGGACGCAGATCATGCGGCGCTGCAGCATGAGATGGAGACCATCAGGGCGCAGCATGAGGAGAGTGTACAGGCACTGCGGTCGCAACTCACTCAGACCCAGCAGATGCTGCAGCAGTCGGTTCAGCAGGTGCACCAGGAGACGAAGCAGGAAACTCGCAGCTATCGCAGATCCTCCGCTCTTTCCTTTCCAGCTCCTCGCAGCCTCAGCCTCGCCCCCAGGATGGTCAGCCTTCTCCGCATGATCCCCCTCCACCTTCCTCTGCATAGTATTTCATTTTTTGATTTTTCGTACTGACTATTTCATTTATTGTATTGACATATTATTTGTTCTTTTATATTTTATCTGACATGTATACGGATTCCATTTCATTTGTGTTTTTAATTATACGAATTTCAATACGCAAATACCGTATTTCTGTATAATATTTGTAAAAATGATTTCATATACAAAATAAAATATATTATAAAGATTAAATAATAATAAAAACTATTTAATTAATAATATATTGATATTATTAATAAATTATAAATATTTAATATTTAATATTAATTTAATATTTAAGATTAATTTAAATAATAGCGACGAACCTGCGACGTAACATAAATGTCGCAGACTGGGCATATAAAAAAATCAAAAATTTTAAAATAGCGACGAAAAAGATATACCGACAAACCGACGACGGAAAAAACAGGTCGCAGACCTGACAGATTTACGTCGCAATTTTACGACAAACCGCCGACGACCTTGCTCTCGTCGCAATATAACGACGCTGTACCGACGAAAATCATTTTGCGACAAGCCATATAGCGACATACATATTTCGTCGCCATTTTGTCGCTAAATACCGGTAGCGACGAAATGGCGACGAAATATGTCTGTCGCTATATGGCTTTTTTTTTTGTAGTGATATAAGGAGAACTTCACAATTGACATGTAACTATTGAGTGCTTTAATGCTCCTTACGTCCTAAAATTACTATCATACTTGTAATTGATATTTTTGTGATAGAAAGTCACTAATTAACTTATAAGACATATGTTACAAAAAATATATGCAACAACAACGGTAGAGGTCCGTCCCGAGTCCTAGTACTCGAAACGACTCACTCGTCGTATTTCGTTAAGGAAAATATAAGGCGTCGAAGACGAAACAAATATTCGTCAGCGGAAGTCAAAATTTAAAACCTTGAAATAATCATTATATTAATATCTAAGTCTAGACAAATCTAAATTCGATACAATATCAAACGTATATAGTAACTAAATCTCCAAAATACATAAACCTCGAGTATCAAAAAAACTATCTCAACTAAGTCTTCAGGAATCTCATCAGGATATCCTTGAATCTCGAAATCTCCTTTCATGCTCATCCTCTATGTACGCTAATCATATACCTATTGTAGGAGGAGGAGGGACCAAAATTCTAACGACGAATGCTGTTATGCCCCGCACCCTCGGTAAAATAAATAAAGGATAAACGGAAAATAAATAGGTTACGGACCATTAATAACAATGAATTAAGAATTAAGTATGATAATTAATTGAGAGGATTAAATATAGAATTAAGTAGCATTTAGTTTTAGGATTGAATATTAGAATTTAATTATTTAAGATAAATAAGATAATAGGATATAATTTAGAAACTCAAATTTTACCGTTCCCATATCAAAACTGACAGAACGTCAGTTTCTCCTCACTTTTCAAGAAAGCAGCGACGCATCCTTTTCTCTCCTCCTCTTAGGCGTTTTTTTTTGCATGTTGCAACCCTAGGGAAGATTCTCCAAGATCTTCAATCCAATCTTCTTCCGTTCTTCGATTCTTCTTCGAGTAATCACAGGCAAGTAATCTGCTTATAAGTTCTTATGAATTGCGAAAGAGAAAAGGCCTATTTTTGATATCAAATTGGATCACCATGTAGTAATTTCTTTTCGTGGATCTATACGTGATTTATGTGCTTTGGTTTTGAGATTTGGCCACTGTATGTTGATAAACAATTGTTGTTGTTATTGATTTTGTGAAACCCTGCAAATCACAATCCCTTTACCCCTACTTGTTGATATGTTGATAATTGCGGTTGAAGGGAAGGGAGAGTGAAAAGTTGAGATTTTGGGTTTGATTTGATGATTAATTTGAGTGCTAGTCTTGAATCCTTGATTTGTATGTTAAAGGTGTTGTCTTTGGTGAATTAAGGATGGATTGATAGTGAGGAATAGGCTTGGAATGGTTTGGAAGGAAGTTGGGTTCGAATTGGAGGTTAGATCTGCAGTTTCTGCAGAAAACTGTAGAATGGAATTCTGGGAACGAGGACGTCGGTCGATCGATCGACGTCAGGGTATGACGTACGTCGATCGATCGACGTATAGAGAGTGAGAGGCTGACGTGCCTCAGAAGGACGTAGATCGATCGACGTAGGTTGAGTGAGAGATCGACGTGCCTCAGAAGGACGTCGATCGATCGACGTCAGGGTATGACGTACGTCGATCGATCGACGTCAGGGTATGACATCCACCTGTTTGTGGAAAATTAAGAGAAGAAAGAGGGAAGTTAGAGGATCCTTTGGGGTGACCTTAGTGACTTCTTAGGAACTGATTGAGGCTAGTTTAAGGCTTGGGAACACGACTTAGGATGGTGAATCAACAAGGGAGACTTTGTAATGTATTTGAATCGGACTTTAAGGTGTATGATCTAAGGGGTTAAGAATGAATGTTTGAAGCTTCGATAGGGTTCAAATGGAACGTGTGAGAAGAGTTACTTCATTCCTCGTATCCTTAGTGTGAAAGCTTATGTGAGGTAGGTTTAAGCTTGTGAAGATACGATGCAAGTGAGAATGTGATTTGAAGTATGTGATTGAAGAACGTGATTGATATGTGAACGTGCATTCTTGCATCATGGCACTTGCATTTGCATTATGATTTGATAAGAGCTGTGCCTCGGCATAGGGTATAAAGTTTGCGAAATGAGCTGTGATGCGTTACAGGGTATAAAGACAAGCTGTAACCATCACAGGGTATAAAGTGAGCTGTAATGTGTCATAGGGTATAAAGACAAGCTGTGGCACATTGCAGGGTATAAAGTTGAGCTGTGATGCGTTACAGGGTATAAAGACAAGCTGTAACCATCACAGGGTATAAAGTGAGCTGTAATGTGTCATAGGGTATAAAGACAAGCTGTGACCCACCACAGGTATAAAGTTATGTGACCGGACATTGTGACATGCATGACACTGTTTTGAAAAGAATTGCATAAGCATTTGTGACTGTGTAGTGTAGTGCATATTTTGTCATGCATCACGTGAGTCGTTACGGTATGATTGATTTGTAACTTGATTGTTATTGAACTGTTGAATGTTTATGAATTACTGTTCTTGTTCTGTTATGCTACTAATCTATATTCTTGAAGTTATACAAGACATGTGCCCCATCACCCCTTGATTTAAATATTACTCATGTCTTGCCATGCGTTGATCCCGTATGTCTTATAAGCGGGTTACTTGCTAGCGTTTTCGCTAAGGGTACTACCGTTATCTTGCAGATAAGCGCAGTTATGACATGATATTCATTGAGGATGACAGCGAGTGGGCTGAATGGGATGCTTAGAGCTCATGTTGGGAATCGTTTTAGATGGTTTTTTGTTATTCCAGCTTTCTTGCATTGATTTGAGGACTTAGATGGCTGCGTCCATAAACAATCCTTGATAGTTACGTTATCTTTTGATGTACAAATTTGACGGTTTAGACTTAATTTATACATGTTTCCGCGCTTATCCTCTTACGTCATTGATGATGTGTATTTGAGAGATGAGACGTCTTGTAGTCTTCTCAGTAAGCTATGACGGGTGCACCGGTTCGGATCCGCTGTTTGGGTCGGGGCGCTACAGAGGCTTTGTTTCATACAGTAAAAAAACGTGTTGTACACGTTACGGTTAATTAGACTTAACTAGGTAATTAAATAGGGTTTTTTAGCCTAAAACAAAAAAGAAAAAAGAGAGTCTAAATGTGGAAAAAGCAAAATAGAATGTGTCAAGGACACTTACGTCAAACCACAACAGGTGTTAACGGTAGCTTTCCTATAACATAATTGGTTGAACCCCAACCAGTAAAGGTCTCTGCCACACCCAGTTTCAAGGGTAGTGTAGGGAGGTAAATCAGGTATCCAACGGCCCGCTAGCAGGAGTTTGGTCATTTACACAGTAGTCTGCATAAGAAACCCTTCAGCACTGCAGGCAAGCTTACAGGCCAAGGAAGCTCCCACACTATGCACTTGCTGGGAAGGGGTTCTCTTGTCTTTGACAAGAATTGAACCTCTGACCTCCCTTTCGAGAACTCCTGCCCAGAATCAGTTGAGCTATGTACTGGGACTCCTGTAACATAATTACATACTTCAAAACTGATGTAGTCTCCCATATTGTTGGCTTCAAACAAAACTGTGTTTGCCTTGTTTGTTGAAAAAAATATGCATAATCAGTTTTTTTTTCTTTTTTTGATTTACCCTTTGCTTCCCTTTTAGAAACAAATCAAGAGATGAATTTATATAAAAAAAATATCATTACACCACTAGCTCTATGCAGATTCAATGAAATACCATTACATCACAAGCTCTATGCAGATTCGAATATTGCTAATAGTTTTGATGTAGATTCTTTATAAATGGCGTGCATGTATTTTTTGGAGAATTGTTCACCAGGACGTAATTTTTGATTTTTCTCACTAAAAAGTTCCATAGAAAAATGGGATCTTTGAAGGTTAGGATTTTGAGGAGACCGGTCGCCTCATCCTCCGTTAGCTTTTCTAGCTTCTATTGGAAAATACGTCAAAGTACTTTAAAATATGCTCCAAACTTATATAAAACCATGTATGATGTTGTTTGGGAGATTAAAAGATCATTTGAACACTTTAAACTTGTAAGAAATCACTTAGATCGATCCATGTGTAAGTTGGATCGAACCAAGTAAAAGCTGAAATGAAGTTGAATGTTTTGTTGGACATCGATCGATGACATCGATAGATCGATGTAAGATAGATCGATGACATCGATCGATCGATGTGGTATGGATGCAAAGTTGGAGCTCTCTGTCTAACATAGATCGATGACATCGATCGATGTGACATCGATCAATGACATCGATCGATCGATGTGGTCAGGATGAAAAGTTGGAGCTCTCTGTCCAACATCGATCGATCGATATGTCGAAAGTCAGGACTTTTCACTTTGAATTGCATCTTTTGATCCAAGAATCATCTCCCTTCATACATGAACGTTATGCAACTGACTTGGAGGTTAATTAAACTGCTGAAACCTGTTTTCAAAGTGGGTTTTTACACAACCGGAGGCTTATAAATAATAGATATTGCTATCTTAAAATATATACAATATCTTTGCAAATTCTAAAAAAATTCAGCAAGTTTTCTTCCTCCAACTTTTTCTATTCCACCTCTACTATCAAACACTTCTCTCTGCAAGTTCAATCCCCTTCTCATAGAGAAAATGAACAAGGGAAGCCGTTAAATTCTGGAAAGCATTCGCTTGAAGTTCACCTTGCTTAACCGGTGGAGGTGAAATTGCTTTAAGGACACTGATCTCCATCACGTCTCGGCATTTTCATTGTTATTGACCTCGTTTGGTTACTTTTTTCTATCAATCTTAAAAGCAATTTTCAGCTATGGCAACCAAACAATCTGCCATTCCTGATATGTCCAAATTAGAACCTTGATGGAAAATTTTTCAAGAAGTGGTCTACAAAGGTTCTTTTCCTTCTTGAGATGATGTATGTCTCCTACGTTCTGACAAATGAGAGACCTACAGAAGATGGAGAATCACTCAAGTATGATACAGATAACATCACTTGTAGAGGACATATTCTTCATTTCCTCTCAAACTCGCTGTTTGATATTTATGTCAAATTTCAATCAGCAAGGGAAATCTGGAGAGCACTTCAGAACAAATATGGTTCTGAAGATGCTGGTAAAAGAAAGTATGTAGTCAGTGAGTTTCTCAAGTTTTAGATGGTTGACCACATATCTATCAATGATCAGATTCATTAGTTTCAACAACTGGTGAACAATATTGAGCAGGAGGGTATTAGGATTGATGAGACCTTCCAAGCTGCTGCCCTGATATAAAAGCTTCATTCTTCTTGGAACAAATGCAAGAAGGGAAGCAAGCATGATGATACCAAGCTCTCTATGGATAGTGTAATCAAACATATCCGTATAGAGGAAAACAACAGGCTTGAAGATGCAAGTGGTGATGAAGGCATCGAACATGGCACCAAGAGACCAAGAATCCGATCCAACAAGCCCAAAGGTAAAACAAAAATGCAGGGACAATACAAAGCAAAAACCAAAAGGAGTTTGTTGGGTGTGTGGAAAGCCGGGTCACAAGGTATTTTTCTGCAACAAAGGACAATCAACAACCAGGCCAACCTTGTTGAAGGAGATGCAAACAAAGATTTGATGGAGGATGAAACAATTGTTGCAGTCGTCGTCGATGAGGTAAACCTTGTCGGAGGTGCAACAGAATGGATGGTGGATATTGGAGCCACCAGACATATTGCAACCAGCAGAGATCTATTTCTTGATTATCAAGAGATGGATAGTGGAGACCAAGTCTTTCTAGGGGAGGCATGAGGAACCCGAGTGATCGGAAAGGGGAAAGTGCTCCTCAAGTTGACCTTTAGAAAAAAGCTGGAGTTGAGCAATGTGCTACATGTTCCTACCACTCGGAGGAATTTGATTTCTGGAGCACTTCTGAACAAGGATAATATTAAGCTTGTTTTTGATTTCGATAAACTTGTGCTATCTAGGAGTGGGGAGTTTATTGGGAAGGGTTTCTGTTCTGGTGGTCTCTTTGTACTTGATGCTATTTGTTTGAATAATAAGAATGCATCTAGTTTTGTGTACATTGTTGATTCTTTTGATATGTGGCATGCTAGATGAGAACATGCTAATACAAATGCCATTAGAAGGTTAAAGAACACAAATCTAACTGAAGTGAATAATGAGAATAAGTTTACTAAACGTGATTATTGTATATAAAGAAAACATCATAAGAGACCTTTTAAGTCCATCAAAAGAGCAACAGAAAATTTGGAATTAAATCATAGTGATCTAAGAGATTTTAAGAACATTATGAGTAAAGGTGGTAAACAGTATTACATTACCTTTATAGATAATTTTTCTAGGTTTGCTAAGGTTTATTTACTTAGTAACAAGGATGAGGCTGAGAATATATTTATCGAATACAAAAATGAAGTTGAGAATCAATTAGATAAAAAGATTAAAAAAAAGGTAAGATCAGATAGAGGAGGTAAGTATAGCACTTTGTCGCTGCAAAAATTCTATGAAGCTAACGGAATTATACATGAGTTTACACTTCCATAACTCCTCAGTCTAATGGCATTGCTGAAAGGAAAAATAGGACCCTTAAGGATATGATGAATGCAATGCTCTTAAGTTCTGGATTACCAAGTAATATATGAGGTGAAGCTATACTTTCAGTATGTCATATTCTTAATATAATACCACATAAGAAAACTAGTTTAACTCTTTATGAACTTTGGAAAGGTTATGCACCCAACTTGAATTATTTGAAAGTGTGGGGGTTTTTATCCAAAGTTGGAATTTCTGAATTCAAAAGGAGTAAAATTGGTTCTAAAACAAAAGACTGTGTGTTTGTTGGTTATGCTTTAAATAGTACAACATACAGGTTTATGACTTTGGATAATGGTGTAATTATTGAGTCTAAGGATACAGAATTTTTTGAACTTGAATTTCCAATGAAACAAAAGAAAGTAAGTATTACTAGTTTAAAATTTGGTGGATCTAGTAAGAAAAACAGTGATGAAATTGATTTCTTACCTAGAAGAAGAAAAAGACAAAGGATTGAAAAATCTTTTGGCGACAACTTCACTAGTGCTTTTATTTTAGAAGAAGCTCCTAAAACATATAAAGAGGCTATGAAATCCACAGATGTTAAATTTTAGAAAGAAGCTATAAAGAGTGAACTAGAGTCTATTCTTAGTAATAATATTTGGAAACTAGTAGACCTGCCTATGGGATGTAAATATATCAGTTGTAAATAGGTCTTTAGAAAGAAACTAGAGGCTGATGGTACAGTTTATAAGCTTAAGGCAAGACAAGTTGCTAAGGGATTTACTCAACAAGAAGGAATAGATTATTTTGATACATATTCAACGGTAGCAAGGATAACTTCTATTAGAGTGTTAGTAGCTTTAGCCTCCATTAGCAAGTTAGTGATAGCCAGAATGATGTGAAAAACGGCTTTCTTAAATGGAGATTTAGACGAAGAGATTTATATGTATCAACCAGAAGGTATGATTGTTCAAGGACAAGAACACATAGTGTATAGACTTAAGAAGTCCTTGTATGGTCTCAAACAAGCTCCGAAACAATGGCATGAAAAATTTGATAATGTTATGGTTTCAAATGGTTATATTGTGAATGAAATTGATCGTTGTATTTATAGTAAAATTGAGGATTCTGGTTGTGTAATTGTTTGTTTATATGTTGATTTTTGGCAATAACATGAATGTTGTGAATAGTACTAAATCATTCTTATCATCTATCTTTGATATGAAAGATATGGGTAAGGCTGATTTGATACTTGGTTTGAAGTTAGTTGAGAATTGTGGGGGTTATACATTGTCACAATCTCATTATGTTGAAAAGGTTTAATTTCTTTGATGTAAAACCTGTAAGTACTCCTTATGATCCTGCAGTCCACTTGAGGAAAAATAAAAATAATAGTGTTTCATAAGCTGAATATGCTAGAATAATTGGAAGTGCGATTATCTAATGAATTGCGTATGACCTGACATAGCCTATGCAGTAAATAGATTAGCCAGATATACTCATAATCCAAGTAATAAACATTTGTCTGCTTTAGAAAGATTAATGAGATATATTAAAGGAACGATGGATTTATGTCTTTTGTATAATGGATTCCCAGCTGTGTTAGAAGGCTTTTGTGATACAAATTGGGTATCTAATAACGATGAAATAAATTCAACTAATGGTTATGTATCCACTTTGGGTGGTGGAGCTATTTCTTGGAAGTCATCCAAAAAAAACGTGAATAGCAAAATCTACCATGGAGTATGAGTTTATTGTTTTAGAACTTGCTGCAACAGAAGCTGAATTGTTAAAGAAACGTGTTGGTTGATATTCCTTTGTAGTATAAACCTATGCCTTCTGTTTCTATATGTTGTGACTCGTAGGTAGCGATCGTTCGACCGAAGAATAAGATCTACAACGGAAAGAGCCGATATATCAGATTGAGACACAATATTGTCCGGGATTTAATTAATACTGAGGTGATTAACTTGAAGTATATAAGAATCGAGTTGAATCTGGCAAGCATCGAGGGGAATGGGACTGATTCCATTGTCGTAAACTTTGTACGGCGGTAACTCAACCTACTATTATTAGAGATCCTACAAATGGGGTTCAATGTGGTAAAAACAAGTCATATAAAAGTTCTACAAGTACTATCATACTTGTCTCTTTTTATGGTGCTGTTGAAGATAGTACCCGCTGTAAGTAAATGAGGGTGAGATTTATTAGAATCTCGTAATGAAATTTATAGCCATGTTGTGTGGTGGTGTGAGCAGTACACGGTTGATGAATTTTACCTATATAAGCGTGGAGATGGTGCCGCTTCCTATGAGAGTTTGGAACAACTCAGTAGAGCGCTTATGAAAACATGGGACTGGGTGCATGGCCGATATCGTACTACACCGTGAACTTGCTTGAAGCTAGTCAATGACATGTCGGATGTAAGTTTATATAAACAACAGAGATGTAAGATTCAAGACGTCAATGTCATCTTATTTCCGTTTATATAATTCTTCTTGTAATGAGTGGTAATTCAAGACGTAAGTCATTGTCCATTATGTGTCATTGTCTTCGTTTGGTAGTGGAGAGGTTAGTTTATTAACGTTGGGGGAATGTTTGTATATAAGTTTAGATCATTTGGGAGATTGTTGGAAAAGTACGTCAAAGTACTTTAAAATGTGCTCTAAACTTATATAAAAACATGTATGATGTTGTTTAGGAGATTGAAAGATGATTTGAACGCTTTAAACTTGTAAGAAATCACTTGAATCGATCCATGTGTAAGTTGCATCTTTTGATCCAAGAATCATCTCCCTTCATACATGAACGTTATGCAACTGACTTGGAGGTTAATTAACTGCTGAAACCTATTTTCAAAGTGGTTTTTTACACAACCGGAGGCCTGTAAATAATAGGTCTTGCTATCTTATGATATATACAATATGTTTGCAAATTCTGAAAAATTTCAGCAAGTTTTCTTCCTCCAACTTTTTCTATTCCACCTCTACTATCAAATACTTCTCTCTGCAAGTTCAATCCCTCTCTTGTAGAGCAAACGAACAAGGGAAGCCGTTAAATCCTGAGAAGCATTCGCTTGAAGTTCACATTGCTCAACCGGTGGAGGCGAAATTGCTTTTAAAGACAGTGATCTCCATCACGTCTCGACATTTTCATTGTTATTGATCTCGTTTGGTTACTTTTTTCTTTCAGCTTCTTCAGGTGAATTTGAAGCTGGAATTGAGCTGAAAGATTGGCCTGATTGGATAGTGAAATACTGAAATGAACTTAAAAATCAGCTTCAACCTGCAAAAGAACAAGAGGTTATAAATTTTTGGGGCAAAACCTTTCGGCGTTCAAGTTAGATAGGAGAATTTCAAAACAAGTATACCTTGGAAGCTTCTACTTCCGTAAAAGGGAATAAGGTTCAGATCTCCTCATATGTGGATGACAAGATCTTATTTATATGTGTTTTAGCTATGATCGGCTTGGAGGACACGGAATTATCCGCGTTGTGCTTAGGCATTAACCCGAATCAACCTGGGTAGAGAATCCGGCTCTCAAGCTGTGCCATATGTGGGGGACCATGGAGACGTTTCCTGATGGAATAGTCGGTCAACGGAGGAGTACATGAGTGTTTTGTCTTCTAGCATCGTACAGAGCAAGTGTCATAAATATACTTTTAGTGCCTATAACTTCTCCTTCCTTATGGAGGTTCAGCGCTTGCCCATTTGTAAGATATTTGATGTCATAGGTCCGTGTATTCCTAAGCCTGTGACAAGAAGATTTTCAGGACGGATGTCCTGGCGCGAGGTTTGTGGATGAATGGTGGCGGATTTGTACAAGTATAATCAGTCATATGCTCGATTCGGAACTCTGGAAGTTTGTTTTTCTCCGAAGTTCACACACTGTCCCCAGTTATGATTGAACCCGAAATGAGTTTATTTCGTCCCATTGTCATATCTTTCATCAATACTCTTTCTGCCCCATAAAAGTTATTTTAGTTGACTAATTTTCAATGTATTCTAATATTGACAATAGTTTTACGACACAAAAAATTGTCATATCATATAGCACAATCACTTAGCCTTTCCTTTTGTAGCATAGACCGACCAACCAAACTACCACGGCCCACATGAATGAATGCTGAAAGAAACTGCAACGAGTTCATACCCTAAAGTCGCTACGAGGAGACGATCATACATCTCATACAACACGACACGGCCTCTCGTGCTACACGTTTCTAATATATATATATATATATATATATATATATATATATATATATATATATATATATATATATATATATATATATCACCGACTACATCTTTTAACTATTCTGGCAACCTACTCCAAGGGTATTATTTCAGATTTCCTGATTTGGAAAAACGGGTTTCTCATTGATTCCATTTCTAAATCATTTGTTTGTAATAATTATTTTAAACCTATCAAAGAAATTCTATTTTTAATAGAGTCAAGAATACGGTATTATTTGACTTTGGAATATGATGGAATAAAACAAAATGACTCACTAAATTAGCTGTGCTTACTATATTGCGGAGTAGCAGTTGATCGGCACAGTTTGACGTAATTTTCATTATGGGTCATCGAGAAACATCTGTGTGTTTCTAACACAGGCGTACGGTTGCATACATCCGAACTCCTCATATCCCGCCATAGGTAGAAGTCTCTAAGACAATGGGATAATATTGTTATTATTATATTTTAAACCAATCAAAGTTACACATAGTGGTGTAAGAGACGAGAGCGAGAATAAATGTGGATGTTGGTGTCTAAGTTCAACTGTTTAGAAGTTTGGTTTTTTTCCCTTAATGGCTTTTGATTAAGTAGATTGTAGATGCCATAATACGTATAGAAATTTGATAGATGTATGAAATCATTTTAGAAGACTACATAACTTGAATCTTAAAATTACGTATCGAATTTAACAATAAAATTTTCTCAATTATTATAAGCCTATGACCATAGAACTTATCTAGGTTAACGGGCTCAGGAGAAATTCTTCCATCTTATAATTTTGAAGATGTTGCCACAATCGGAATTTTGAAGATAAATTATTTCCGTTTTTTCTTTAGTATGTTTTGTCATATTAATATAAAAGATGTCATTGTGTTTATTCTTTTGGAATATTGTATGAATTTTAACAACGTCATAAGAACATAAAAAAATATGATAATAATAGATCTGAATGTTAAAAAAAAAAAAAGCAATACCTTAATCATTCCAGTAAAAGATACACAGAAGAATTAACAATGCCAATTTTCATGTTTCGATTAATTATCATTTGATGGTTTGAGGTTTTCTTCTATGTTCCTTGATGTAGAATCTTGTGGCATAAAAATGGACAAATGGATCTCCTTTTTAGCTTATGAGACCTTGTTATTTGGTAAACCTACTTTAGAGGAAGCTGCTAATTTTCTTTGCTCTATTAATTTCCACTCTGATGAGGACTTTTCACCCTCTGGCCTCCTTGCTGTAACTATTACAATGCAAGCTTCTTTTTGTCAATCCTGTGATTTTTCTTTTGTTAAGGGGCAAACAAATGGCCCCGGTTAATAGAAATTTTACATTGATCATAGATCAACTAATTGAACAATAAGATAATGACACAAAAGTTACAGCTATATGTAAACGAAAGATGATTGGTCAAAAGAGAGGACTCACGTATATCTCACACATTTGATTGGTAAAAAAAAAAAAAAACTTATCATAGACCATTTTAAAATTAAATTTGTACACTTCCTAGCTCAACTATGTATGAGAAGTCCCTCCTAGTGTGTTTCTGGAGTTAGCTCTCCCCACCCAGGGCTGTTTAACGAACCGAACAGTTTGTGTTCGGTTCGTGTTTGGTTCGTATTTGTTCAGTAATTGTTTGTAAACGAGCATAATTCGAACAACTGTTTGGATTCATTTACTAAAACGAGCCGAACTATTCGCAAACTATTCGGCTTGTTTAAACAATTATAGTGGTATTGAGTAGAACTCGAACCAATTTTAAAGTTCGTTTAGCTAAACTAAATGAATCCGAATTCGAAAACATAGTATTCGATTCGGCTCGTTTGGTTAACACCCTACCCCCACCCCCTCTTCCCCTCATGTTGTTTCTGCAGTCATAGCAGATTTCCATGTTTAAGGAAATGCCTTGTTATCTAAAAAAGAAATAAATAAATAAATAAATTTATGTGTAAACCTTTACCTAGTGCATAACTTCGGAAATTCAGCAGAGGTCTTAAGCTCAAATGTATTTTTGGAAACGACATGGAAAAAAAATTCACAAATTTCACTTTCATGATACAATTTATAAGTACTAAATCATCAAATCATGATTTTGTAATTAAAAGTTGTGGCATGGGGGAGTGAAATTTGCTAATTTTAACTATCACCGCACATCTCGGGATTAAAAGAAAGTTCATTACTATGCAAAAACAATCGGCGTGGCTTAAACCGGGGTTGAACAAAAATTTTTTTGCCAAGATGGGGAGAGAAATTCGATAGAAAAGGTTATACAAACTGTCTCGTCTTATGCTATGACATGTTTCAGGCTGACAAAAGATCTTATTGATTCGTTCATTTCTCATTTAGCTCATTTAATTGAAGTTATCACATGATGTCGTTGGACTAAACTGGAATGATGATGATGATTGAAGTTATCACACAATTCCCATTTACTTTTGAGGGAAGATGAAAAATTGAGAAAATTTTATTCGCTTTTTAAACAACGTTTTAAAAGGTGGCTTAGGGTTTAGGGATACTGGGACTTTGAATTTGGCTATGCTTGCAAAACAGCTGCGAAAGTATTCGTGAGCTTTGTTCTGATTCTGTTTTATTTCCCCTAAAGGACGTATTTATTGCTAGATGCATCTCTCCAACTCGTTCCTATTCCCCTTTGTTTCATTTCTCATCCTTTTAAATATACGTATATTCCTGTTGATGAAATATATTCAGTTAAAACATCACTTCTCATCTATTGCTCGTTTCTTCATTAGCTTCCACAAATCTACTTTCACATATCTACATATCTTTATGTTGATTCAGTAGATTCGGTTTTTAATGCACGAAGTTTATAAATCTTTCTACTTCTCTAGACCGGATTTCTGGCATGCCTCTCTAGTTTCCATTCCTTCCCTTGGAGATGACTTGTTATGTGAGGGATGTAATTTGCAGAGAAATTTTATAATTGACCCATGGTTACTAGATAATAAAAATACGTTTCTGATGCACTTGACTCCCGCGTTTGCGCAGGATCTGATGTACGCAGCCTTACCATACACTTTTTTGTACAAGAGGCTGTTTCCGCAGCTCGAACCCGTGACCTCAAGGCCACAAAGCAACAACCTTATCAGTTACTCCAGTTCCCTCCCTCCCTCCCTCCCATGCCTACTGGATAATGATCATAGTAAAAGGACAATCTATGTATCAGATGGCTTTGATGTTGAGGATAGGGTATGTTCACTTATTCATGTTGAGGAAAGAAAGTCTAATCAGAAGCCGCTCCTCATAATGAAAGTCTAAATCATAAGCTGCTTCTCAAAAGAGGATGCAGGATACCGTTGAGGGATTTAAGCAAAGAAGATCCATTGTGTTCTTTGTTACTCAAGGCCATAGATCCATAATGTTCTTCACAACCCAATCTCCAGATATTTTCGCGCCTAGTTTTGGCCTCAAACAATGTCTTCAAAGATTGCAAGTGACTGAAGGATGGATGGGAGATTGGGTAGTAAAGAACATTATGAATCTAGATGTCGAATATCGACAAGTTTGCAGTTATGACTTAGCCCTTCTCATTGATTCACACAATAAATCAATTTTTCAGATTGATTTTCATCTGAAACTTATTGCATTTCTCTAATACTGGAGTAAACTAGTAGCAGACAACAAATAAAAGACAGTTTATTTTGGAGGCAGCTTGCAAATTAATGGAAACAGATAAATAAAGCTACTACCTTATACGTTGAAACTTACCATGTCATGAGGCATAAAAGGGAGGACAGTGATAATGTCAAGCATTAGCTCAAACAAGCCATAGAAATTAGAAGATAAGCTGTGTTCTAAAGCATACCTCTGCCATATAGAAGCAATGTAGATAATTAAGAGAAGTGACAAGTTGGCCCAAAACGGTCCGCCTTTCAGCCGATAGAATGCATCTGGCTAAACAAACTGGCCATTGTCATTAGGTTTTTAAGTATACCTGCTCATGTTTCATAGTGAGAAGGTTCACATAGTTGTTTCCCATAATCTCAGCTACAGAATGAAAAAGTGTTTATGGCCTAATAAACTCCATCCCTTTTTCTAGGGTTCACTGCCTCACAGCAGTGGATGCGTTAATGCTCTGGAGGTTCAGCAACAGATCATCTGAATTCAGATAAACTTTGTTGGCAGAGTTCGAGAGAACATGAGCAATTTCTCTAGCTGCTTCGATTCTCCGGAGGGAAATGAAGGCTGGATTATTGGCGATAGCTTCACCAATCAGCTTAGCACTTTGTGCTTCACCCTGCACATTAAATGCGTAAAACGATATTTAACTTTTCAGAATAAATCAGTTTTGCAAGTAATGAGAAATCTGCATTTTTGCTCAGGGGATCATAGTGTAAAACACCACCATGTTCGAATATAAATAAGCAAATTCTGCTCACCTGTGCCCTAATAATTGCACTCTTCTTGTCTTGCTCAGCTTTTTCAACAACAAACTTGGCCCTCTCAGCTTCTTGTGCAGCAACCTGCTTAGCTTCAATTGCTGCAGTGAACTCCCTACCAAAAGTCAAGCTTGTGATGGACACATCATCCAAAGCAATGTCGAAGTTGGCAGCCCTTTCTGTCAAAATCTTCCGAATCTCCCGACTCACAGCCTAGAATAAATGGAAGTTAGAAGGCTTGCCTATAGATAGAACCAAAAGTTCCAAAAAATTGTCCTGGTTCTTATGCTGTCAGTTTAAAACATACAAGGTTGAACCTTAAACACTTCAGAATTTTGACCATATGTTCACATGTGATTTGACAGCTGTAGACTACTCCCAAATCTGAAATGTTTGCAGATTTAGTATTCAGGCTTTGGGAACAGCAGCAACATGAATAGTTTGTTTCATAAATTCGACAAATTCCGATGCTAACATTTTAGCTGCGGTTAATTGGGCAAATTTCAAATGGAGAAACAATCCTATATGCAGAATGATTTTCACATTATGGCTGACTTCATAAATGAGATGGGGAATACAGGGTAGCCTAGAGGAATGGCGGAGAATATGTGATGGAGACACATGAGCTCTTGTTTTTAGCCAGATATCCCTAAAAAAAAAGTTCAATTCTACACTGTTTATTTCCTGATACGTAAGGAAGGTTAAAGAAAGGAACAGAGTTGTAGACTGAGCATCACATGGATCCATAAAGAGCAAATTCCAGAAGGAAGTAAATTGTATGGCTGGGCATGGAAGCAACCTTTTGGATATGGCATCTATTCAGAAGGTTCAAGAGATGCTTGATGACTTTATCCAGGCTATAACAGAGGTATAAGAAAGTCCCTTTAAAATAAATCGGTTGCTTTCCTTGAACCGAAATATCCCATGTAATTGACACTTTTGTGGTGTGGTGATGTTGTTTGGATAGGCAGATTTATTTTGTAAGCATTTTCATTTCTCCATATGAGCAAACGCATTCCAATTTACATGCACAGAGCCACCCACCCACCCCACAGAAATAAGGAACAAATGAAAAAAAAAATCCAATAATGGCTGTGGTATCAGGAAGCATATAAATGACAAAAGAAGACACAAGCATGAGAATCATATGTATCAAAGAAAAGAATCATCATATGTGAAACAGCAGAACTTGGAACATACTCAAAAAAGAAGCCCAAGGAAATGGCGCAAAGGAATGCAAATGCTTAATCTCACAAAGATAATTTAATTGGAGGATCAGAAGTGACAATATAAAATTTTTAAGATCCCGACTGTTGTCTCTAAAATCAGATCATAGAGAATGTTTTCCATGTATAAGTTGGTTTACAAAAAGGGTAGACATTTCACAGGAAGCTGCCAGCTTATGACATATACTTTACAGCCAAGCAAAGCACTCAACAGCTCAAACATATGAAACTAGTCAAACATACCTCTCTCTGAGTGATAAGCTGACTAGCATTGTACTGGGCAACCACAGCCTTTAAGGTCTCATGAATAATTGAGGGCAGAACTCTCTCGTTATAGTTCTCACCCAATCTACGGTAGATAGAGGGCAATTGGTCCGCCACAGGACGAGTAAGCACTCGAAGACCAATTTTCACCTGTAGAGGAGTCGCAGTCAACAGGGTTATGCCATGCAAAAGTTACAAGATCGTTAATCCTGAGAAGAAAGACAATAAGGACATGGAGAAATTATAAAATGTTCTAATTCTGACAAGACACAAGGTCACGGAGAAATTATATTATTTTTACTGCGACCATGGAAGAGGGAAATTCAAACTTCAATGAACGGAAACAATGGATTGCCAGCAAATCAGCAGAAAATGAAAAAAAAAAAAGACGAGATAAATTGGAAAAAAAATTTATGCATCCCAGTAGGTGACAAATTATAAATTAATTGGAAACTGCAAGAAACACATTCCCCTCTAGGTCGAGAACATCATAGCCGATGTTGACCAAATTAATTGCCGCAGACTGGTATGCGTATGTAAATGTAAATTTTCAAGGAAAATACTACTGAAATAGGGCATATGTCTACAAGGAAAGATGATATAATCTTTTTTGTAACTTAAATATCATATATATGCAAAAATTACATAAGGTAAGCATTAGATATTGCTTTAGCTACCCATTGGCACTGATATATATGCGGAAAGTCTTCGCAAGAAGAAAAAAACTAGTTTGAAATCCAAGAATGTTTGAACTAAAATTTTTCATGTTTATAAAATCTCTCGGGGTATAAACAGAACAACAGCAACCAAACAACATCAATTAGGATTGATTATCTTCAGGTGATTTCCTTCGGGATGTAGAACTGATTAAACAGATAGAATAGTAGAGAGATATAAGACCTCATAAACTGAATACTTGGTTTATAAAACACAAACAATGAGCAAGTAGTCAACTAAATGGTTCATCTTCTGTAAACATCTTACAAACACAACAGCACACGTAACAACATTTACCATTTGAAGGTCACGACTTCCCGAAGTACTCTCCACAAGATGAGGGCGAGCACGAACATCATAGATAGTTGGCCTTTCGAACCAGGGAATTATCAAATGGGTTCCTTCTGGATACACCTGGTCACAATACATGAAAAAGTTAGCAAACTGACAAGCACAGGTAGAAACTGACCAACCCTAGTGCATAGCCAATGCTTAATCAGAGACATAATGGATCAACACAGGCCAGAACCATTTGTCCAAACTAAAGGATACGACAGAACTTGCATTTTCATCATATGTTTTAGCCAACCATCCAAAGAATATTAAGGACAGGTACACCTTCGACCTTATGTTTACATACTTTACAGGCATTAATCCTCATACGACACTTATGGGAAAGTTTGTAAAGTTTGACATACCAGAAAAAACAAAGACCTGGAAACAGCACCTAAACCATGATGACTATATCACTATCTGGACAAGGTGCAATATTCATAGACCAGTTAACATCAGACATACATCACAATGAAGAAATAAGCATACTGGTAAAGAGAAACCACCTAAAATTTAATAACCAACATGATCATATGAAACTAAATAGATAGAGTCAAGACCCAACCTTGTCCTTGATACCAACAATGCGGTTGAAGACAATGGCACGGTGTCCACCATCAACATTGTACAGGCTGTTAGCAACTCCATACACACCAAGTCCTGCAATGACTCCAAACTTGATGAGAGCACCAACTGCTCCACCACCAGGCACCTTGGGAACCTTCATGTTCTCGAAATTCATTTTTCTGCTCCTGGAAAACAACAGAAATAAACTAGTATCTAGAAAAAGTCGCCATAAAAAAAGAGCTTTATTTGATTCAGGCTGAAAAAAAAGCATATAAACAGCAAATCAGAGAAGAATGTATACCAATCATCACGAAAATACAGATACTAGAAAGTAAATCCCCTAAAAACATCAACAATCCGGTTAAATTAACTCGAAAACCGAAACTACTTTAAAACAGGAGAACGAAATATTCCCCCCTTCCCACAAGAACAGCAAAATGAACAAAGCATCAAGTTGTCTACATAAGCAAAATACGCTGAAAAAAGTTATACCAAAACGAACATACTTTGATTTCCAAAAACGGTCATTCCTCAAATCAATTCTCAGAAACATGAATAACAAAATATCCAGAGACTAAATGCCGCTGAAATTCAAACTCAACATGAGCATATTTTGTTCCAGACAGTGGTAATCACTCACGAAAAGGCTCAGAAACACGAAATCTTCCTCCTTCAATTGACAAAAAGGAAAAAACAAAAACCAAAAGAAAAGAAAATCGACCACTTTATTAACTTAGAGATTCCTCCCCCACCCTGATAACATTGCGAAAAATCCTCCCCCCCCCCCCCCCAAACCCAAAAAAATGAAAGAAGCAAAAAATGCTTGCAGGAAAGAAATACAGCAATAGAACAAGTTCGAAAATCAAAGAACCTGGAATTACGATCATTTTGAACATGTAAGCAAGCAATTGTAAGGAAATTTAGAAGAAAAACAAGAGAAATAGTTGAAGGTTTACCTGAAGAAAACGCGGAAGGGAAGAGGGTTTTCCTTTCGAGTGAAGGGAGAAATGAGAAAATAACTAAACAAAAGGTTTAGGAGAACTTGGAGAAGGGGCAAGCAAAGGGTTTAATGGTGGCCCGCTCCTAGGTGTATTTCCCTAAGAGTATTCATTTATCTTTTATGTACTCTTTTCAAAAGCAACCTTTTCGGTATAGTTTTGGACATGTACCTGTGGACCGCCGTAGGCCTCTGAATTCCGAAAGCAAAGGTTTCATAGTAAGCCCATTCTGTAGGGCCCAAAAATTTGGGGAAAATTGAATCCAACTGCACGAGCAAGGGAGAAATTGCGTCAAAACACATCGATTTTTTAATTACATTAAATATTTTTTTTCATTTTGTTGTTAATGAAGAGACGTGTATTAACTGTAGATGTGTTTGAAATGTCACGGAATTAATTTGAATGAAAATATTAAACGAGTTATGTGTTTTTACACTACATGATGATAAAACATCGTCAGTGTCTTTATGGTAACACATATACCGACACGATGATAAACGAATGAAATGGAAAATGTAATTTTTGAAATTTAGTGAAAATTAATTTCTATTAATATTCTAAGCCTTTTTAAATAAAATTAACAGGAATCGCATACCGGACCACATCAAATTTAGTGAAAACTGCTTTGGTTTATCTTTATTTGTTTCCATTTCCGATAAGAAGAATAAGTGATATGTAGCATTGTTATTGTTTGTTCTCATTTCATGTTTTTTTCTTCTTATAGAAAAGGTTAGTACACTTATATTTATATCTACACACATATACATAGACGTATGCAGATATTCATTCATACATACATATATAGATGTGTGTATTGATATAGATACATATATACAAATGCAAATACATATATAGAGACACATACGCATATACATATATAATACATATACACATGCGCACATACATATATATACACACACAATTGTTGTAGTTTCAGAAGAAACCAAAAATGTTATAGTTTTAACAAGAAAACCGACAATGATACTAGTTTTGGAAGAAACTCCACTTCTATTATCCAATATTTTGTCAAAACAGTGGAGGATGGCGACGCACGGTTCTACCTAAATTGTTTTAGAGTCAGCTCGACCGCAAACGCACCACGTATTGTGTCAAAACTACGGAGTCTAAAATGATTTTTGGAAAATTGTGTGGCACAAAACAGTTTTGACACAAGCATTTTGTGACCACATTTATTTTATAAAAACATATATCATTTCTCAACCGAAAAACAAGTTTGTCTATTTTTTTTAAATAAAATGACATATTTAAATATTCAAATATCTTTGTATTTCGAAGATAAAACGGTGTAATTATGCAGTGGAATTGGATATAATATTAATCTAACCAGATTAATGAGGATTCTGCGTAGTATATCATACTCAAAGTTTGTCCAACAAGCTAAAAAAAGTCTCGAATTAGATGTAGATATAGGAACAATTAATCTTGTGTGTTATTTTTCTTATTCTGCAAATGCGGGCAGATACAATGTAGAGCTTCTCGTATTTCAAACCATAAAAATCTTAAATCAGCTAGAATATGGTAAAATAGCCCCTGGGCAGGGAACAACTCTGTTGGTGGGCGTTTGTAGAAAATCCAACAAATATAGAACATGGAATGTAAAAAAGATTAAACTTTCAAGTAAGAACCATGTGGTTGTAATACCGAGCAAATGAAGCCCATGTGGACAAGCAAACTGTTTTAAGAATGTTCCGAATTAAAATTACCATCTGTACATGATATGCCTCATGGATAATCAAGGAAATTAGATCCACCTGATATTGTCACATTGCTAACCGAGGAATAGTTGCCCTACGAACATTCCATACATAACAAATCATTAAGGACAAAGACCGGCCCCTAAGGGCACGTATCGTTGGCTAAGTCATCACATCGGAATAGTTGTGATGACCGTCTTAAAATACAATTCCTGATGAACGGTGAGTTTTGCATGGTCCCAACGGAGGCTAACGCAATGATTAAGGACAAAGACATTAGGAGAAATAGTTTGATCATTAAGAAATCTTTCTTCCAGATAATAGCGGCACCGACTTTTTTTATTGATTCTTTTTGCGGGTTGATATTCGACCTGCTTGTTAGCCAAACCCAAGAAAATTAATTCCACCAACAACAATATTATCTCATTTTTTTTAAAGGCTTCCGTCTATGATGGGGTATGAAGGGTCGAATGTACGTAACTATACCTATGTGTTAGAAATTCACAGAGGTTGTTTTCAGATAATCTATAATGAAAATTGCGTCAAGCTGTGTCGATCAACTCACAATATAAGATACGCAACCAATTTAGTAAATCGTTTTGTTTTAAATCCAACATTGTGAAAACAAGTACTAGTTCTATTGCGTCATAGATTGACAGTCTTGGCTTTATTGATGGAATCTCGCTTTGCAAAAGAACAAAACAAAGAGGGTTATTTTTTTTAGGGATAATTTCCTTTTGCCCCTAGTATTTGACACAATCGTCAATAACCTCCTTAATGTTTAAAAATACATCTTTACCTTCTCTGACGTTTGGACTAAAAGGTAAAATGATATTTTAAAATACAAAACTAAAAAATTTAAGAAAAAGTCAAAAATACCTCCACTTTTTCACTATTCATCCTCATCTCAACCCTGCAGAAAAGAAAAAGAATGCTAAATGGATGCTAAAGAAGAGGAACTAGTCGTCGCCTGAGCAAAACACAGTGGCAACATTAGTCCACAACAGCCCCTCCCCCAATTTGTGCCATGCCACCTTAGTCACCCATCAGCTCGTCGAAAACAAGCAAATTTTCAGCCATATGGCAATTTCTATTGCACATCTCGAGCTTCTTCGTACTCCATATTGATGCCTAAGGCTCAATTCTCCAACAGCATAGCTGATTGCACCCATTCAGATTCATTGCCCCCTTAGTTCGCTTCCCTTATTTGAGCCTTATCCCTTTATTCTTCAATGAATTGCTTTTGGTGGGATTCCTTGATTCTTTCTGCTAACTCGGTTTTCTTTTTTTTTTTTCCTCTTCTTTTCCCCCCTCTTGCCTTTACTAGTATGCAGAGCTCTAAAGAATGACAACAATTCTACTGGAGAGATTCTATAGAATGAGTATACATCTTATGAGCAGAAAAATGCAAACATATTCAAGTTTAGGAACAAGCGGTCCTCTCTTGGTCATCTGAGGCCTCAAACGTTAGATGAAACCGGATCCAATTTGAAACCAGCAACTATTTATCGTTCTACCATCTCAATAGGAGATATCCTTACCAAGAAGTTGGTCCTGCAAGATGATATTTTGCATCCAGCAAAGTCCATCAAAGATGGTACTGCAGAAAAGCAATATCATTCTCAATGTAAGAAGTTTGGATTTATTCATGTGTCTATTCTGAGGCAATGCAAGAAAAAGGCGCAGGTTGTGAATTGAACTTGAAATGCTAGTAATTTCTGTTAGATCATGTTGAGTTTTGATGATTTGCACATTTTGGCACATTGAACAACCCATTAGGCGCTTCATGTGTGTTGTTTGAAGTCAGAATACTTCGAACGCCTACATTAGGCGCTTAATGTACCTTGGTGGAGTCCAGTACACTTCGAACGCCTAGATTAGGCGCTTTATGTGAAGTGTCTGGACATGCGAACACTTCGAACGCCTAGATTAGGCGCTTCATGTGAGTGTTTGTAAAACAGGACACATTGAACGCCTGATTAAGCGCTTTATGTGACCTGTTGAAAAGTGCGAACACTTTGAACGCCTCTTTAGGCGCTTTATGCAGTCCACTATGCCAAAAGTACTTTTCCCCTGGCTGGGCACGTACTCCTAAGTACTTTCTCTTAGTAAAAGTCAGAGTTAGTTCGAACAAGCGTGAAGTGCTACATTAAGCGCTTCATGTGACTTCGAACGCCTTAAGAAGCCCACATTAGGCGCTTGATGTGACTTCGAACGACTGTTCATTTTCACATCAAGCGCTCAATGTCACATCGAACGCCTGTGCTTTTGCACATTAGGCGCTTCATGTGACCAACGTTACAAAGGTCTTGAACTTCACTTTTTAACATCAGTTGACTCTTTGTACCCTCTCTTTTTAGTGTCTTTTTTGCAGGCTCCTCTCTGTTGAAGTTTCTCAGGTTTCCTTTCTTGGCATTCATTTTGAAATCTCTCCAAGAATGTTGCTACATGCCAAAGGGAGATCTCCAATGATGAGGACTCACCAACACATGATGCCAAAACCCATTAATGTCAGTGCAGAGGGTTTCAAACGGGAAGAAACTTTGAAGTTGATAAAATAGGGTTTCTTCCACATTCTTCTCCAACTTTCTACTACACAAGCTCTCAAGTTCTCTCAAGCTCAAGCTCTCAAAATATTTGTAATCTTTGTACATCTTTACTTTATTGTTGAAAGTGATTATTGTAAGAAGAAGAGTCTTCTTCTTGGTGAGATTTTCTGTGAGAGATTTGGTAGATTGTTGGTCAAGGAGCAAGGGTGCTCTTTGTTTAAGTTTTCTAAACTTTGAAGGGTTTGTTGATAGTGTGTGGTGCACTATTCTCCCTACAAGATTTCTTTGAGGGCAAAGAAGATCTTTGGAGGCAAAACTTCAAAGTGTTAGAACTCTTGGTTGTGGTCTAGGCAAGGTGCCTAGTTTGTATTCTTTTGATTTTGTTTTTGGTTGTTGTTTCCCCCAAAAGAAATAACAATCCCCATTTCAAAATCCTTCTTGTGAAACACCAAGAAGGTAGAGGAGTAGAGTCTCTTGACTTGAACCTCTATACATACTCGTGTTCTTTATTGTCTTTCAAGTTTTATCTTTCTAAAGAACACATCCAAGTATTGGTTGCACTCTAAAACGAAAAATAGCCACAAAATATCCATACTTGGTGAACACACTATTCAACCCCCCTTCTAGTGTGTTCTAAGGGACCTAACAATTGGTATCAGAGCAAGGTCACGGGTTCGATTCCCAGCGGGAGCAATTGCTGAGGGGGAGATTGTTGGGTGCATCAATTGTCCCGTGGCGTAGGCCGGTGGGCGTAGGCCGTGTGGGCCAAGTCACAGTCGAATGCCGTGGGCGCTTGTGTGCTGAATGCACTATAAGGCTAGGGTATGCGCATCTCCTGTCACCAATTGGTTTTGGGAGAGATGGTAGCGCCTGAGGTCCTACAAGTGGTATCAGAGCCTCATCTTGCTTATTTGAGTTCAAATACAAGATTTGATCATTTCTAGTATGGATCCCTTTGTTTTTGATGATTTGGGTTCCCCTACTGCTGAAACCTCCAGAAGAAGGAGGCAGGCCTCTGTTGATGAGGATGTGAGTTCTCCTTCTGCTGATATTTCCAGAAGAAGGAGGCAGGAAACCCTATTCCCTTCTATCTCTAATGTTCATGTTAAAGTTCCCATGTTTAACCCTTTAAACTACTCACTATGGAAGTCAAACATGGAAACATACTTGCGTTCTTGTTCTCACAGAATATGGGTTGAGGTCTCAAAAGGATCTATGATTCCCATTGATATTGATGATCCTACCCCGGAGGAGGAGTTCCAGTTGGCCATAAATAGCAAGGCTCTTGCTATTTTAAATAGCTCTCTTTCCACAAATGAGAGAGCTCAGATTCAAGGTGTTCAATCCGCACATGAGGCTTGGACAAAGCTTGAGATGATCCACGAAGGAACATCTCAAGTAAGAAAGGCTAAAAGGAGACAGTTGATAAAACAATTTTACAACTTCACTGTCCCCAAAGGTGAAAAGATTGAAGAGTCCATCCAAAGATTCACCAAACTTGTCAACCTTCTCAAAGCGGTTGGCAAGAAGATAGAACAAGAAGATTTAAACCATTGCTTCCTAAACAGTTTAGGAAGAGAATGGAACGCAAAAGTGACGGCCATTGAGGAGTCCAAGGATCTTGAAACAATCACCTTGGACGAGTTATACGGGAATCTCATCACTTATGAGATTCATTTAGATGCACAAGAAAAGAATGATCCTATTCGCCAATCTTCAAAGGCGTTGGTCGTAGAGTCGGAGGACTCGGATGATGAAGTCGGACTTCTTGTCAAAAGATTCCGACGTATTGCAAGAAAAAATGGTGACGAAGCAAGGAGATTCGTCAAGGAAAGATACCCCAAGGACAAGGTGAAGGACCAAGAGAATAAATGCTACAAATGTGGGAAGCTTGGTCACTTCATGAAGGATTGTCGGGTGAAAGAGCCGCAACTCAAAGACAAGAAGGCCATCTACCAAAGGAAGAAGGCTTTGCAAGCGGAGGTAGCCCATTGGGAGAGCTTTCTTTCCGGATCCGAAAGCGACAATGGCGATAGAGATGATCTTGCACTCACGGGGGTGGTGGAAGATGATCTCGACAAGGAATTCTTTGCACTAATGGCCATCGATGATGACAAGGAGGTATGCAATATTTCATCTCACTATAAAATTATTGATGAACGAGATGATTTAATTCAAGAAAATGATCTCCTTGATTTAAAATATCAACGTGTCAAGAAAGAGTTTAGAGCATGCATAAATGAGTACAATGACACGTTAGAAAATCACATTGCATTACAACTTGAGCATGATATATTCTTAACTATGCATGTGATTGCACTTGAAGAGAAACATGATTTGATGAAATCATGTGCTCAAGCCCTTGAGGATAAGAGAAATGAATCAAGGGTAAGTGCTAAAAAGGTAGAGATCAAAGATGCATCTAGGCCAAGCATGAAAGTCAAACCTAGTGCCATGTATGCATCTAAGAAGGGAAATAAAAAGGAACAAGCACAAGTGATCAAGGAGTCTAAAACCTCCTTGAAGAAGCAAAGGCACATGCCTAAACAAAAGGCTAATGCACCAAAGGTTTCACAACCTTTGGTCCATGTTGTGAAGCAAAAACCTTCTACTATTCCAAAGAAGGTAGTTCCTAAGAAGGAAACACGACATGTGCCAATGCACAAATATTCGCACAAGCATGCACCAACACACAAGCATACTCCTACATGTTTTTATTGCAATAGGAAAGGTCATGTAGAAAGAGTATGTAGAGCTAAGAATAATAAGAATCTTGTGTGGGTGCCGAAAGGCGAAATGAAGGTAACTAACCTTCAAGGACCCAAAACAAAAAGGGTACCAACTTCATATGGTTCTTTTGTAGGCCCTAGCACTCAATGGAGAAAGCGAAGACAAGAAGGTCAAATGGGTCGTGGACAGTGGGTGTTCCAACCATATGACGGGAGACAAACGTCTCTTCCATAGACTCACTATGCAAGACGGAGGAGTTGTCCACTTTGGCGGTAGCAAAGGTCAAATCAAAGGACATGGTATTGTGGGTAACGATTCCTTCTCTCTTAGTGATGTCTTATATGTTGTAGGTCTTAAGTTTAACTTGATAAGTGTCAGTCAACTTTGTGATGCTAACTATGAGGTAACGTTTTTGAAAACAAAGTGTGTTGTGAAAAAGGAAGAAAAGATTTTATTTGAGGCTTTGCGTTTCAAAAATATTTACAAGGTTAGCATCAATGATTTGGTTTCCCAAAATGTATCGTGCCTAGTTGCTAAGAATGATTTGACGCAACTATGGCATAGACGTCTCGGACATGTATGCTTTAAAACATTCAAATTTATTTGCGAAAATGAAAAAGTCCGAGGCCTTCCAAAAATGAGTTTTGAAAACAATGACTTATGTGACACTTGTCAAAAGGCGAAACTTGTGAAAACAAGTTTCAAACCCAAGACAAATATTTCCACCTCCAAGCCCCTACAATTGCTTCATATGGACTTGTATGGGGATGTTGGAACAAGAAGCTTAGGTGGCAAACATTACACCTTCGTGGTAGTAGATGACTATACTCGTTATACATGGGTGATGTTTCTTGCTAATAAAAGTGATGCATGTAGTGAGTTTGTAAGTCTAAGTAAACGATTGGAAAATCATGTGGGTGACACCATCAAAACCATCCGTAGTGATCGTGGTGGTGAGTTCGATGGTGATTTCGAAAGGTTTTGTGTATCCAAAGGATACTCTCATGATCTTTCGGCACCTAGAACTCCTCAACAAAATGGTATGGCCGAACGGAAAAATAGAACTCTACAAGAAATGTGTAGAGCAATGTTAAACGAGTTCGGTTTGCCCAAGTATTTTTGGGCCGAAGCGGTTAATGCCGCTTGCCATGTGATCAATCGTGTCTATTTGAGACCATACCTAAATGTGACACCTTATGAGCTTTGGAATGGAAAAGTTCCCAACATTGGGTATTTCAAAGTCTTTGGTTGCAAGTGTTTTATACTTAATACCAAAGATACTTTGGACAAACTTGACCTCAAAGCGGATGAAGGTATCTTTTTAGGTTATGCCTCAAATAGTAAAGCATTTCGTGTTTTCAACAAAAGGAGTCAAAAGGTGGAAGAATCAATCCATGTTAAGTTTAATGAGTCACTTAGTGATGAACCTAAACTTAATGAGGATTGTGTAGAGGATGAAGATGTGATTCCTCAAGAAGAAATTCTTGAGGATGTTCCTATGGTTGTTCCTCAACGAGAAATCGTTGATGATCCTCCAAATGGAAACATCTTCGTTGACTTGAGAGTTGAACCTCTCGAAGGCACTCCTCCACCTTGTATAAATGAACTTAGTGAGCCACGTAGAAGTGTCTCTTCTACTCATGTTGATTCACAAAATGTAGAAAATGCATCACAAATTCCGGAACATGAGGTTCATGATGATAATGAAGGTTCATCTCTTCCGGAACATGATCAAGAGGAAGTTGGAGGTGATGTCTCCAATCTTCCTAGATCATTTAAGCACAAAAGTTCTCACCCTCAAGAGTTAGTCATTGGTGATTTAAATAGAGGTATCACCACACGAAGGCAATATAGAGAGAATGCATTTGTCTCTCTTATAGAGCCTAAAAATGTTAAAGATGCACTTCTTGATGAAAATTGGATCTTGGCTATGCAAGAAGAATTAAACCAATTTGAAAGAAGTGATGTTTGGGAGTTAGTTCCCAAACCACACGATCATCCTATTATTGGTACGAAATGGGTTTTTCGTAACAAGATGGATGATCAAGGTAATGTCACTAGAAACAAGGCTAGGTTAGTTGCTTAAGGATACCGTCAAGAAGAAGGTATTGATTTTGATGAGACATTTGCACCCGTAGCACGGCTTGAAGCTATTAGAATGTTGTTAGCATATGCTTGTTATAGAGATTTTACACTTTACCAAATGGATGTTAAATCCGCATTCTTGAATGGTGTTATTCAAGATGAAGTGTATGTTGCACAACCTCCCGGGTTTGAATGTCATGATTCACCACATCATGTCTTCAAACTTAAAAAGGCTCTTTATGGCCTCAAACAAGCTCCAAGAGCTTGGTACGAGAGGTTAAGTACTTTTCTTCTTAATAATGGTTTTTCAAGAGGTAAAGTTGACACTACTTTGTTCATAAAAGAACAAGGTAGGAATCATTTAATTGTTCAAGTATATGTTGATGATATTATTTTTGGTGCTACTAACAATTGTCTTTGTGAGCAATTTGCTAGTCTTATGCAAGGTGAGTTCGAGATGAGCATGATGGGCGAGCTAAATTATTTCCTTGGATTACAAATCAAGCAAACCAAAGATGGTGTGTACATTTCCCAAGCCAAATACACAAGAGACTTGCTCAAAAAGTACAACTTTGGTGAAGGAAGAGAAGTGAACACTCCTATGAGCACAAGTGCAAAGCTTGACAAGGATGAAAAGGGAAAACATGTCGAGGTAACCTTGTATCGTGGCATTATAGGTAGTCTACTTTACTTAACGGCTAGTAGACCCGATATTTTACATGCGGTATGCTTATGTGCTAGATTTCAAAGTGATCCTAGGGAGATGCATTTTATTGCGGTAAAACACATCCTTAGATACCTTAGAAGTACTTTGAAATTTGGTTTATTTTATCCTAAGAATGCATGTTTTGATTTAAGAGGTTATTGTGACTCCGATTATGCGGGAAGTCTAGTTGATAGAAAGAGCACCTCCGGAACTTGTCAGTTTCTTGGAGATTGTCTCGTTTCTTGGTATTCCAAGAAACAAAACAGTGTGTCTCTCTCTACGGCGGAATCCGAATATGTGTCGGCCGCCTCGTGTTGTGCACAATTGTTATGGATGACTAACACGTTAAATGATTATAACATTCACTTCTCAAAGGTGCCAATTTTGTGTGATAACACGTCCGCCATAAATATTGCACAAAATCCCGTCCAACATAGTCGGACCAAGCACATTGAAGTGAGGTATCATTTCATCCGTGATTGTGTACAAAAGAACTTGGTAAGTGTAGAATTTGTTCCTACACATGACCAACTTGCGGACATTTTCACGAAACCCTTGCATATCGATGTCTTTTTGTCCATAAGAAGTAGGTTGGGGTTGCTCAATATGGGTTGATAAAACCATCTTGAGTTCTGAGCATGAAAATTTCAAAAATTTTCAAGATCAGTACACATAAAGCGCTTCATCATACACTCCTCAGGCGTTCGATGTCACATCAAGCGCCTGATGTAAAGGATGTCACTTGTTCGAAGTGACATCAGGCGCTTTATGTTCCTTTGTTAGGGCGTTCGATGTAGGATCAAGCGCTTCATCTGATTTTGTTCACTCGTTCGATGTAGCATTAAGCGCTTTATCCTCATCTTCACTCTCGTTCAATGTGACTTTAGGCGCTTCATCCTTACTTATGAAGTCGTTCTATGTCACAATAGGCGCTTTAACCCTATTATCACTCTGTCTTTTCGCCGCCTCTTCAGTTTTCGCGCCATTCAAGGACCATCAATTCACAGCCGCCTCTTTCTCTTCCCTCTCTCCCACGTCTGCCTCTTCCCCTTCCCCATACAATCCAACACTTCATCTTCTTCCTCAACCTTCTCTCTCCCACTTTCCCACTTCTCCCTTACCTCCCTCTCCACCATTACTCCATAGACTCTTCATCTTCCTCCCTTCACCCTTTAAAATCCAACCTCTCCTCTTTCTTTCTTCTTCACTCTTATCTTCATCTTTTACTCTATAAGCTTCAAGACCTCTTCCTTTCCAATTCCTTCACAAATGGCTTCCGCTGGTCCTTCCAAACGCCCAAGAACACAAAAGCGAAAACAAACGGCTGGACAAGGCATTGTCGAGCCTCCTGAAATCACAGCCATTCGAGAGGGGCTCACCAAGGATAACTTTCCTTGGCTAAAGAAATTTGATCCCGATATCAAAAAGCCTCCTCGCACCATTGACAAAGGTGCCCATCTCTCCTACTACTCCGGGATGCTATTCCAAGAATGGATAGCATCCAGTCGTCTTGTCATCCCTCTAAAACTGTTCAATCTCAGCAATCTTCCTGAGACGAGCACTGCCTTTGAGATTGTTCCTCTGTTGGAACATCAGGGCTGGACATCTCTTTGGTCCAGACCTGACATGCAAAAATACTCCCGCGAGCACACCCGGCTCTTTTATTCAAACTTGTGGGTCACCCCACAATCTGAGTCTCAATCATTTTCCCTCAATTCTGTTATTGATGGTACCCCTCTCAGCTTCACTATTTCTGAAATTTGTGAAGTTTTGAGAATCCGAAACGAGGGATTAACTGATTTTTCCGTATTTGACTGGAGTACCAAATACGGCGTCCGGGAGCAGGACGTTAAATTTGATTTAGGGTATTTCCCCTCAAAGAAGACTCAGAACATGCCGTTGGTGGATCGCATTCTGCTCGCGGTGGTCACATACTGCATCAATGGTAAGGCCACTAGAAATCCAAGCAACATGGATTTCTATGTTTCTTACCGTCTCAAGCATCTTACCCAGCTGAATCTTGCATGGATCATCATAGAGGTCATGTTTGCAGCTCTCCGAAAAGGGTCGAAAGCCTTGCCTTTTGCCAATATTGTTACAATATTGTTGAAGTCAAAAGGCGTTAATATTTCTGATGAAGACTTGACCCAAGTTGCCAAATCTGAAGTCTATGATCATTACAACATCGCTCAGGCCGTGGACTCGCAGAAGAGGAAGGCCACCACTATTCCAGATGCAGAAGAGGTCGAGGAAGGACCTCAAGATACCGCCAGTGGTAGTAATTCTTCAGAATTACTATCACGCATTGCTGCCCTTGAACAAACCGTTCAGCAGTTGCATCTTCGTGATGCTGAGCATGAAGCTCGGCATGCGCGAAATGAACTGCGCATGACTGCATTTCGCAATGCATTCATGCAGATCAGTCCATGGGCTCTTCCTCCTAATTTTGATGATTTAGGGGGAGAAAGTGGTGGTGGTGGTGGTGGTGATGGTGCTGGTGGAGGTGCTGGTGATGCTGCTGGTGGTGCTGGTGGATCCATGGGTGGGTTCACGGATTTTGCCGCTAGTGTAGGTTTTGGTTTTAGTGGGTTTACACCACCAAGTGGTGGTGCTATGTAAATTTTTTTTATATATTTGTTGGTGTTAATTGTTTTTCTGCAATTATTGAATGAAATTTTTATAACTTGAATTTATTGTTGATGTTCATTAAAATTGTTTCATCATTTCATTCAAGTTATTTCTTTTTCATTGCACTTAGTGAGGGGGAGCATATATTAAGGGGGAGATTTGTTAAGTTATGCATATTGTGAAATCATCAAAAAGAGGGAGAATGTTAGATCATGTTGAGTTTTGATGATTTGCACATTTTGGCACATTGAACAACCCATTAGGCGCTTCATGTGTGTTGTTTGAAGTCAGAATACTTCGAACGCCTACATTAGGCGCTTAATGTACCTTGGTGGAGTCCAGTACACTTCGAACGCCTAGATTAGGCGCTTTATGTGAAGTGTCTGGACATGCGAACACTTCGAACGCCTAGATTAGGTGCTTCATGTGAGTGTTTGTAAAACAGGACACATTGAACGCCTGATTAAGCGCTTTATGTGACCTGTTGAAAAGTGCGAACACTTTGAACGCCTCTTTAGGCGCTTTATGCAGTCCACTATGCCAAAAGTACTTTTCCCCTGGCTGGGCACGTACTCCTAAGTACTTTCTCTGAGTAAAAGTCAGAGTTAGTTCGAACAAGCGTGAAGTGCTACATTAAGCGCTTCATGTGACTTCGAACGCCTTAAGAAGCCCACATTAGGCGCTTGATGTGACTTCGAACGACTGTTCATTTTCACATCAAGCGCTCAATGTCACATCGAACGCCTGTGCTTTTGCACATTAGGCGCTTCATGTGACCAACGTTACAAAGGTCTTGAACTTCACTTTTTAACATCAGTTGACTCTTTGTACCCTCTCTTTTTAGTGTCTTTTTTGCAGGCTCCTCTCTGTTGAAATTTCTCAGGTTTCCTTTCTTGGCATTCATTTTGAAATCTCTCCAAGAATGTTGCTACATGCCAAAGGGAGATCTCCAATGATGAGGACTCACCAACACATGATGCCAAAACCCATTAATGTCAGTGCAGAGGGTTTCAAACGGGAAGAAACTTTGAAGTTGATAAAATAGGGTTTCTTCCACATTCTTCTCCAACTTTCTACTACACAAGCTCTCAAGTTCTCTCAAGCTCAAGCTCTCAAAATATTTGTAATCTTTGTACATCTTTACTTTATTGTTGAGAGTGATTATTGTAAGAAGAAGAGTCTTCTTCTTGGTGAGATTTTCTGTGAGAGATTTGGTAGATTGTTGGTCAAGGAGCAAGGTTGCTCTTTGTTTAAGTTTTCTAAACTTTGAAGGGTTTGTTGATAGTGTGTGGTGCACTATTCTCCCTACAAGATTTCTTTGAGGGCAAAGAAGATCTTTGGAGGCAAAACTTCAAAGTGTTAGAACTCTTGGTTGTGGTCTAGGCAAGGTGCCTAGTTTGTATTCTTTTGATTTTGTTTTTGGTTGTTGTTTCCCCCAAAAGAAATAACAATCCTCATTTCAAAATCCTTCTTGTGAAACACCAAGAAGGTAGAGGAGTAGAGTCTCTTAACTTGAACCTCTATACATACTCGTGTTCTTTATTGTCTTTCAAGTTTTATCTTTCTAAAGAACACATCCAAGTATTGGTTGCACTCTAAAACGAAAAATAGCCACAAAATATCCATACTTGGTGAACACACTATTCAACCCCCCTTCTAGTGTGTTCTAAGGGACCTAACAATTTCTTGGAATTCTTTGGTAATTGTTTGTGTTCTGAATCCTAGAGGAAGTATAGATATGTTGTCTTTACAAAGAATAATAAGCCAATATATGCTGATAAAAACACAGAGGCTAGTGATGCATACTCAGACTATATAAATCGTATGAGGAATACAATGGGAATACCCGCCAAGTCTAGTGGAGATTTAAAGGAGGGGCGGCTGGTGGGGACAGAGAGGTGGGCGACAGCTGGTGGAGGCGGGCGAGAGAGAGGGGCGAAGGCTGGTGGATAAGAATTGATGGGAAAAAGATGAAGAGGGTAGAGGTAAAATAGTCAATTCATATAATATATATTTGAAATTTTTTTAAATTAAATCAGAGGGTAATGATGTATTTTTCAAACATCAAGAGAGGTAAATGTGTATTTTTAAACATTAAGGAGGTCATTAGCGATTATGCCAAACACTAGGAAGCAAAAGACAATTATCTCTTTTTTATTGGATAAGAAATTGTACATTCTTTCTGCCAATAATAAAAATAATAATAATAATAATAACGACGACAATAATAACAATAATAATAATAACAACAACAACAACTTTAAGTTAAAGACAAGCGAATTAACCAAGTCTTTTTAATACTATGACATGTAACATATAAAATAATTGGGTGCACAGGCATAAATAGGGAACAAAAGTCAATACATGCGCCGTTAGTTTAATGAACTCAGAAATAATTCCACAGAAAAGTAATTGAAACAAGATAGTCATAAACACGAGCGCTTTTACAATGGTTGTATACCATTTGATTATTATTACTCCTTCAGTTTAAATTTCATAGTCATGTTCGGTGAATTGAACTTCTTAAATGAACATTATTTATTGACTTGTGTCTATTTAAATGTTTTGGCCATTTTCGACGGTTACTCTTAATATCTCTTTTTTCACTTTATTGATTAATTATCTCTCCTTTAGATATGGTTATTAATTGCAAGGGTAATTTGGAAACAATGTATACAGTTGGCAAAATATTATTGTTGACTTGTCTCTATATAAATGTTTAGGTCATATTTTAATATCGACATTATGTTCCACTATGTTCATTAATTTTCTCTTTTAGTGCTCTTTATTGTATAAAGTATAATGTATAAAGTTGGTAAAACATAGCGCTCTTTATGTCCCAAAAATATTGGTCTAGTTTACTTGGTGCACGGTTTTAAAACAAATCATTTAAAACAACGTTATTGTGAGAATTTTTCTATTGTACTCTTTATTTTAAAGTATAATTTCTCTTTCATCCATTAATTGCACTTCAGTGATACTGGTGTTATTAAAACTTTATATATTAATGCTGTGAACTGACAATTTTGTTTCACAATTTAAAATAGAAAATAGGCGTTCAATATCACAGGAAGCGCCTGATGTCGTTTTGTACAGGCGTTCGATGTCACACAAAGTGCCTGATGTCGTTTTGTACAGTCGTTCGATGTCACATGAAGCGCCTGATGTAGGCGTTTGAAGTGACATGAGGCGCCTAATGTGCCTCAACTGTTCATAAAAGATGCAACTCTTGCACCAAATGATATCTCCTTTTATATTGAACGTCCATAACCGATCCAAGGAGGAAAAATCTGCAGAAAAGGGGTCTTTTGAACTTGTAGTTTGTGAACTCAAAGCCTATAAATAGTAGGTTTTGCTATCTTCAAGATATACATGAAAAATACTTGAAAAACTCTTAAATTCTTGTGAAATTCTACAGCATTCTTCTTATACCTTTCACTATCATTCTCTTATACTAAACAAGTTTAATACTTTCTCTCTAAGAGTAATAGAAAAGAAGTAAGCCGTTATATATTGGGAAGCATTTGCTAGAAGTATGTCTTGTTTTTCGGTATAGACAAAATTGCTTTAAGGACAGTGGCAATCCGTCACGTCTCGGCTGTTCTATAAATCTGTGTTGCAATATTGTCCGCAATTTTCCAACATTATCGAGGGAGTAAAAGTCAAAGTCATCTTAGATGCTTATTCAGATTCGAAGAATAGCAAACTAAATTCGACTTTGTTGAGCGTTGACGATTAAATATTATCCCACAAAGTCAATTGAGATTTCAAAAATTGCAAAAGTTGACTTCGCTGAGTCGAGGACAAATAATTGTCTTAAGATTTAATCAAATTTCCTTATTGTGAATAATTATTAGGATGTTACGAAAGAACATCAACTCTTCCCAAAAAAAAAAACACACACACACACATCATCTAAGTTCTTTTCGAGTAGATGTAAATTATTACATGTTGTACAGATTATACTAAATTATGTAGTTTATATATTTAAGCAAGCTTGATGTTTTGTGAAGGCCATGAGTTTTAACCGCGGAATAGCCTCTTACACAAAATGTAGAGTAAGACTACATACATCAGATTGCGAAAACAATCTATTACACAAAGTGTAAAGTAAAGCTACGTACATCAGATCGCGAAAACAGTTTGAGGGAGCAGTTTGAGCCGCGGAAGCAGCCTCTTGCACAAAGTGTAAGGTAAGACTACGTACATCAGATCGCAAAACGATCCGATTCCTCCCAAACTCCACGCAAATGCAGATGTCTAGTGCACACCGAAAACGCCCTATACTTATGTAAGTTTGCCTACCAGACAAACCTAAAGAAATATTTGCCAAGTCATACACAATGTTCTTCCATAATATATATACAATAAAAGAAGCATAACATCCCAGAAGGTCCCTTGACATTTCACAAATGGCAAACCATGACAATTTCGCTGACCTTCTCAATTCTCAAGCTCATATTTTCAGCCAAACCTTCAACTTCAAGAACTCTGCAACCCTAAAATGCGCTATCCAATTGGGAATTCCAGATGCCATCCACAGACATGGTAAGCCCATGTCCATTTCCGACCTCACTGCTGCTCTCCCAATCCATCCAACAAAAGCTCATTGCATCCACCGTTTGATGCGGATCCTCGTAAAAGCCGGTTTTTTCGCCATAGAAAAGGAAGGATACACACTCACATCCGCCGGCCGTCTTTTGCTAGAAGAGGAGCCTTTGAATGTAAGGGCATTCGTCAATTTGATTGTTAATCCTGTCGTCATTTCGGCTTGGCTTTCTTTGAGTGATTGGTTTCAGAACGATGACGAAACCCCGTTTCGTACTGCTCATGGAAAGAATTTGTGGGATATTACAGCTCAAGATCCAAGAGTGAGGAAGATGTTCAATGAAGGCATGGAGAGTGATTCGCAGTTGATTACCAAGGTGCTTGTTCATGACTGCAAGTTCGTATTTGATGGGCTGAAATCGCTTGTGGATGTCGGAGGTGGCACCGGAATCGTCGGAAAAGCAATCGCCGAGATGTTTCCCGGCATGAAATGCTCGGTGTTTGATCTGCCACATGTTGTTGAAACCCTAGAGGGAACAGAGAATATGGAGTATGTTGGTGGAGATATGTTTCAGACAATTCCTCAAGCTAATGCCATATTACTCAAGGTACAAGTCTGTTATTTTATTTATATGTATTTTATTTGTTATTAACAAATTATTCGGATAGTTAATACTTACTCATCCACGACTATCACACTTTGTCAATAGAGAAAGGTCTTGGATATATATACTTTGCAGAAATCTTATGTGAGTCACTGCGTAAGTCTTTTACCAACATAAGAGACCGCCGTATTCATGATTTACATCTTTCACGATGTCCTTTGAAACTGGGACAATGGAAGTCACTGGGATGAGAGATTTAACATTTTACTCCGAAAAAAGTCTTGGATATCTTGTTGATATTGTCACTCCTATAACATGTTACGTGTATTACTTAGTCATTAGTTTCATTCGTTGCATCCATAAAAAGATTCTTATTTTCGTTAATCTCCTTGGCTTTTTAGTTATGTATGAATTATAACAATATTATGCCATTGTCTTAAAAATTTTCTCCTATGACGGGTATGAGGGGTTGGATGTACACAATCATACACATGTGTTAAAAACACACAGATATTGTTTTCCAATGATCCATAATCGATCAACTGATGCTTCACAATATAAGAAGCGCAGTCAATTTCGTGAGTCATTTTGCTTTATTCCATCATATTCTAAAATCAAGGAAGCGTGCGTCCTTAACTCTATTGGAAATGGAACCATAGTCATATATAAATTATGTAATATTATCACGTTTTTTATTAGTTTGTTTTTTTATTTCGATAAAAGAACTATTGTTATGTGTATGTGAATTATTACAGTATCAAGACAAACCATGCATGTCCATTCGTATGTGAATGATATAAACAGCACAAACCTCCCATGATATCTTCGTCTACTTTTGTCCCTCATGAAATTTGGTTGACTGACTTTTATTAGTCACTTCTTATATTTTTCTCATTATAAAAAACAATTCCTATGTCTATATTATAATCGCCGTATCTATGATTAACGAATTTTGCGCATCTTGTTCTGCCGTGTACACCATGAACTTGTATTAAAATATTGCGCTTGCTTGGTCAATAGAGAAAGGCCTTTCCTGTCCTGAAAACATAACTAAGTTGGTAATCGAGTTGAAATTTACTCTAAGAGTTCAAGAGTTCGAATCGAGTTCAAGAGTTTGAATCTAGGGACACGAATAGTGTAGGTGTTTCGCTGCCGCTAAACCGAAGGCCTGATTTGCAAAAGGAACACCTTGTGTAAGTTACTGCGTAAATTTTCACCTAACCTAGAAAACATTTACGTACACCACAATGCTCTTTTGAGTTGGAACGATGAGACCTCGAGGCCAAGGAATGTACTTTTGCTACAAGAGAAAGGCCTTCCCTTGTAAAAGCTTCGTGTCAACTTCCTTCTGAAAAGTTGCTGCACGCATATATTAATATGTTTTTTTCTTGACCACTAACACACGCCATTGGACCAGCTTGAGCAATGGCACCTCTCCCAGATCAAATCTTCTTCCTAATATTATGTCATAAATCCCTCTTTATGAGGTTACATAGCTTTGTTTGAAAGCAACAATAATTTGAGGATGCGTTGCCTCTATGTCCTTCACACAGCAAACCTTCCAATGTGTGTCGTTTCAGTAAAACTAGTTAGTTTTATATTGGAGAGATAAATGAAAGAAGGAATTTTGAGAAGAATATCTGAGTCTTTGTTGAGATAGTTATTTTAATTGTCGTCCCCAACTCGGGTCTTTATATTTGGTCATTTAATCACCAATATTTTATAGAAATGAGAACAGCCTCATCATATATCATACCAAATACAAAAAGGAAAATAAAATTAAAAAAACATACTTACCGTGAGGGCGGGTCTTGGAGTAACTTGTAAAATTGATGTTTTGTGAAATTAAGAGACCATGAAAACAACCTCTTGCATAAAATATAGGGTAAGACTACGTACAGCATATTGCAAAGCGATACGGTCCTTTTTCAGACTCTACATAAATGTGAGAGCCTAATGCACCGAAAACATCCTTTAAAACCTTACTTATGTTAAAATACACAATATGATGAAGAGGGATTCTTCTCATTCATACTTTTCCAATGTCATACACGGTTACAATTTATAGTTCCTACTCCTGCACTATTTTGGTAAGTATATCACCTCACACTAATTACATATCGCACTAATTATGGTCAATCACAATTCAATCACAATCCCTACAATTATGCCACTACAATCACGGTATACAATTATGAATACAATTATGGCTCACTACTGTACAAGGTAAGTAGCATATTCGGTATCTTTCAACACTCCCCCTCAAGTTGGGTAGTGGGGTTTCCAATGCTCAACTTGGACAATATCTTCAGAAAACTCCTTCCATCAACAGCCTTCGTAAGAATGTCAGCCAGCTGGTCTTCAGATCTTATATGGGGCAACTCGATAATACCTCCTTTTAACTTTTCCTTTATAAAATGTCGATCAACCTCCACGTGTTTTGTCCGATCATGTTGTACTGGATTCTCTGAGATACGTATTGCTGCAGTATTATCACAGTACACTCTTGCAGCGACCTTTTGTGGAAACCCTAGCTCATCCAGCAACTTCTTAAGCCATAGTGTCTCCATTACTCCTTTGGCAATTCCTCTGAACTCTGCTTCAGCACTAGATAGTGCCACTATCTTTTGTTTCTTACTGTGCCATGTTACAAGATTTCCACCTATACGCGCAAAGTATCCTGACGTAGACCTGAGGTCATTTGGGTTACCAGCCCAATCTGCATCTGTAAATACCTCGATATCCAAATGACCATTATTTTTGAATAAGATCCCTCGTCCTGGCGACCCCTTTAGATATCGTAAAATCCTTACGACTGCATCCATATGGTGTTTCTGTGGCTTATGCATGAATTGACTTACCACCCCAACTGCATATGCAATGTCTGGACGTGTGTGGGCGAGATAGATTAATCATCCTACCAGCCTTTGATATTGACCCTGATCTGTCGACTGGGCTCCTTCAATAACTTGGAGTTTATGATTCATTATCATGGGAGTATTACTGGGCTTACAGTCTAGCATTCCAACTTCTGTCAAAAGATCCAGTACATACTTTTGTTGTGATATAAATATGCCCTGTTTGGATCGTAGTACTTCAATGCCCAGAAAATACTTAAGGCCGCCAAGGTCTTTCATTTCGAACTCCGTAAACAAGTTTTTACGGAGTCGATTCATTTCCTCAGAATCATTTCCTGTGATAATCATGTCATCAACATAAATAATCAAGCATGTTATTAATTTACCTCTCCGCTTGATGAACAATGTATGATCTGAGTTACTCTGTTTAAACCCATGCTTTTTCATTACCATCGTGAATCGGCCAAACCACGCCCTTGGAGATTGTTTCAAACCGTACAACGCTTTTCGTAACCGACATACCTCTCCCTGACTGAAATCCTGGGTGAACCCAGGGGGCGGATCCATGTATACCTCCTCCGTCAATTCTCCATGAAGGAATGCGTTTTTCACATCAAACTGTCGTAGCGGCCATCCTTTAGTAGCAGCAATAGAGAACAGTACCCGGATTGTATCAATTTTCGCTACGGGTGAGAACGTTTCTGAGTAATCAATCCCATATGTCTGTGTATACCCCTTGGCAACAAGTCTCGCCTTATATCTCTCCACACTTCCGTCTGCTTTGTATTTGATGGTGAATATCCACCGGCATCCTACAGTTTTCTTTCCTGGTGGAAGCACACACTTCTCCCAAGTATTGTTTGCAACCAATGCATCCATCTCTGTATCCATTGCCTTTCTCCATTCCGGTGTCCTCCAAGCCTCATCAACATTCCTTGGAACTTTTTCTGACCATAATGCTGTTAGAAACGCCTTGGCATGTCCTGCAAGGTTTCCCTCGGGTACTTTTATCTAGTATCTGGTTTTCCTTGTGATTTTCTCCGGAGAGTATCTGCGAGGTGGGACACCTCTATTTTCTCGAGGAGGTAATACTCTGCCCTGTGGTTCATCTATCTGTGACTCAGTTTGCACGTCAGTATAATCAAGAGGTACTTCAGTGATATCAAATGAAACAGGAGAACTAGGGACAGGAGTATATTGTAGAGAACCAGGGTCGGGAGTATGGTGTGTAGTAGTAGGCGAGTTTTGAGTGCTTTCATGATTTACCTGAGGTGGATTCTCCGCACTTGGATAAACATACTCAGGTACTGAGGTAGTGTCATGTACAATGTGAGGGGCGCCATCCGATCCACCATGGCACCAATCGAAGGGCTCTGGTATACTCTCCCCCTGAGACCGAGACTGGTAATAGTACTCTTGTTCTAGAAAGGTGCAGTCCATAGAGACATGTAAACGATGAGTAAGAGGATTAAAGCATCGGTACCCTTTCTGATGTGTGGCATATCCGACAAAGACACACTTTTCGGCACAAGGATCGAGTTTTGTCCGGGCATTTTTATGAACAAAGACGACACACCCAAACACTCGTGGGGGAAGATTCAGGATAGATGGAATGGACGTTTGAGTGGATAGTACGGTCAGGGGCGTTTGGTGCCCTATAACTGAACTTGGGAGACGATTAGTGAGATAGGTTGCTGTAGCAATGGCTTCAGGCCAGTAGCTATGAGGAACTTTAGACTCAAGGATCATGGCACGAGCTTTTTCTAGGAGTTCACGATTTTTCCGTTCGGCTACCCCATTTTGTTGTGGGGTATGGGAACATGATGTTTGGTACAAAATACCATGGGTTGTGAAAAAATTTCGAAGCTCAGTTGCCTGATATTCTCCCCCATTGTCTGATCGGAGTACTTTAATGTGAGCATTGAATTGTGTTTTGACCATAGTAAAGAACTCAATAAATTTGGTACAGACTTCAGACTTGCGTTTTAAGAAGTAAACCCATGTCATTCTAGAAAAGTCATCAATGAACAGAACAAAATATCGAAACCCTAGGGTAGTAGAATATGGGGATGGCCCCCAAACATCAGAGTGAACAAGAGCAAACATTTGACTTACGCGTGTATTATTTGATGAAAACGAAGAACGAGTTTGTTTGGCTTGAATACAAGTCTCACACTGTAGGTTATCTGAAGCAGAAGTAAATAAATTTGGAAATAAATATTTAAGATAACCAAAAGACGGATGACCTAGTCGTCGATGCCACAACCATAGTTTTTCTTGGGACGTCCCGGTGACAAGATTGGATTGTCCCTGTTGCACTGCCGTACTCACATAGTACAGTCCACCTCGCTCAGTACCATGACCAATGATTTTCCTCGTGCGGAGGTCCTGCAAGAGACAATGGGTAGGATATATTAGTACACGGCAGTTTAATTCTTGTGTGGCTTGACTGATTGACAATAACTTTGAGGATAAAGAAGGAACATATAAACATTTCGGAATGCAGAGGTTAGGGGTAATATGAACTGTACCCCCACTGTGTACTGGAACCATTTCACCATTAGCAGTAAGGACATGTGTTTTTGTTGGATTTTCGAGTGTAGTGAAGTCGCGGACATCATTAGTCATGGTGTCCGTGGCTCCACTATCGAGAATCCACTCGAGGCTCGGTTGGACCTGTTCCGGTTTGACTGTTTTTGGTTTTGTTTGTAATATATTGGTTTGTTGTTTTTTATCGGGTGATGGTTCTTCCGGTTTATTTGACTCACTTGGGTTAACCTCTTGGTTATACCTTCCTGCAAGGGTATTAAGGGCACAACATGAAACAAAAGGGGGAGAAGGGTTTTTAAATCCCGTCTCCACCCTAATACCTGGGGTCGACTGATTTCCCTCTTCTTCTCCAAGATGTGCGCCGCTCTCTGGAGTGACAGCCACCGCTGCTGTCCCTGCTTTATTATTCCTCCTATTCTCCCACCATTCTGGGAATCCCACAATTTCGAAGCAGTTTTCTTGAATGTGGCCGCGTCTGCCACAGTGGCTGCATTTGACTGTCGTTTGGCTGCGTGACGGTTGATTTCCAGACCGCTGCGGAGTGGAGTTTTGAGGTGGAGGCTGCGGCTTCTCGGTGGTGGGTCCTCCTCTGCCTTGAGATGGTGAGCGGCCTCTGCCTCGCCCTCGGTTGGATGGAGGACGTCCTCCTCCTCTGCCAGTCGCGAGTAACCCCACCCCCAATGATGTTTCCTGCTGAACTGAGGGGGTTTTCTCCAGGTAAGATAACCTAACCTCTTCCCTCTTCAATTCTCCAAACGCCATTTCTGCCGTAGGAAGTGGTTCCCGTTTTAGCAAATCCTTCTTGATACTCTCAAATCGATTGTCCACAGCATCCATTAACTGGAATAGTCTATGTTCTTGTATTTTCTTCTGATATAATTCAATGTCTCTGGGACAAGTCATTGGGTTCGGTTCTCTTTCATCTATATTCATCCAAATACCCACCAGTTTGTCCCAACAAGCTTCAAGTGATCCCCCTCCTTGACGCACTGTACTAGCCCGTTGGTGGAGAGTATAGGTGTGTAAAGAATCACTGCTGGACCCGTACGTAGTGGCAAGGCCGTCCCATAGAGCCTTGGCCGTGGGGTACCTGCTGACATTGCCAATCAAATCGGATTCAATATTTTGGATTAGCCACATGAACACTGACTGGTCCTCTTGTTTCCACTTTGCATATCCTGCATCTGTTGGTTGGGGGGGTGGAGGAACCCCTTTGATGTGGGAGCTCCTCCCCTTACCACCGATGGCCGTGTCCATCAGGTTAGCCCAAAGGAGATAGTTATCTCCATTGAGCTTGATTCCTACATTGACATGGTCAGGAATTGTTGGTGACTGGAATTTTTGAAACAGTTCAATGAACTGGATAAACTCGGCTGGGAAGGAGGTTAACTGAGGGATACTCTGACTACCCTCAGTTCCTTTGCTGTTTTCGGTTCCTTTGCTACTGTCCATTGTAATTATGAACGGATACTGTATGTTGGTAGGTTAATTGGTCGGAAAGGTTGGGATGGACGATGATGACAAAGGATTCTGAGTCCGCAGGATAATTATTCCCGCTCTGATACCATGTTAAAATACACAATATGATGAAGAGGGATTCTTCTCATTCATACTTTTCCAATGTCATACACGGTTACAATTTATAGTTCCTACTCCTGCACTATTTTGGTAAGTATATCACCTCACACTAATTACATATCGCACTAATTATGGTCAATCACAATTCAATCACAATCCCTACAATTATGCCACTACAATCACGGTATACAATTATGAATACAATTATGGCTCACTACTGTACAAGGTAAGTAGCATATTCGGTATCTTTCAACAATTTACAGTGAATAATTTTAAGGTAACTTTGGAGTAAATTATTATATTTCACATGAGTTGTCTGACAAGTTAAATGTTTTTGCAAAACATTGGAACTGGAACTGGTGCCCTTATAACCCTTTCTTGGTAACGGTGGTGCCCTTTTAACTCAAGAAATTATAACAACAACAATCAACCAGTATATTCCAAAGACACCATAAGTTATCGCTAGGGTCTAAGGAGGGTGAGAAGCAGACAAACAACACCTCCATCTCAAAAGATTGAGAGTTTGATTCCAATGGACCCCGTCTCTATATGTATTTGCGCAGGTATAATAATAATAATAATAATAATAATAATAATAATAATAATAATAATAATAATAATAATAATAATAATAATAATAATAATAATAATAATAATAATAATAATAATAATAATAATAATAATAATAATAACTCAAGAAATTATAATTCTGTTAAATTATAGCCTTTGTTCCTAGTCTAGTTCAATTATCGTGAACTTCTTTCTTTATCTGTAAACTGTTACCCTTGTATTGATAATCATGATCAAACGATCAGTGGGTTCTACATGATTGGAATGATGAAGACTGCGTGAAAATTCTGAAAAACTGCAAAAGCTCCATTCCTAAGAAGGAAGACGGTGGAAAGTTGATCATCATTGACATAGTGATGGAAACGAATGAAGAAGAAAACGCTGATTCATTGGACGCTCAAATGGGCTTAGACATGCAAATGTTAGTCATCTACAATGCCAAAGAAAGAACAAAGGAAGATTGGGAAATCCTCTTCAAAAATGCTGGTTTCAGTGAATGCAAATTGTTTCCATTGCTGGGCTTAAGGTGTCTCATTGAAGTTTATCCATGAAAGAGGCAAGTCTTTAGCTGGTGAGGTCACTCTCCATCGCATAATACTTCTGAAGAAGACGTTAGTGTGGTTGTGAGAGCATAAGCTTCTTCTTCCCCTGACAGAAATCCTTCCACCCCCTTCCCCCCGTCTGTCTCTGTTTTTAAACTGTAACCAATGTCAATTTGTTCTCATGGTTCTTTGTTGCAATTTTCCCATAGAGACCTTTTGTAGCACCCGCTTCCGAGCCTTAACTTCGGGAACAGTGCACCCGCTGTATCTCGCTAAGGAGAATACAAAGCGTCGAATCAATCTCTTACTTGTCGGAAATGACGTAGAATTTTTTTCCGCGGAAACGTAAATCATAACTTAAATTAAACTCGAATAATTGTTATTACATTACTGAATAAAAAGAAATTTGATAATAAAACAATAAAGAAGTCTGTGAAAATCCCCAAAAGATAACTTAGAACAGTCAGCTGCAGAGTCCCATCGTATCCTAGATGCAATTACCAACCAGCCCACTCTGCTATGTCCTTCCCGTCCTCAACGAAGATGCGTTCGTAGTCCTCATCCGGCTCACTTGGGAAGTAGGAGTGAGTGACAGAAATCACCCAGTAGATGCCTGTCTCAAACAAATACAAAACGTGCATACCGAAAGGATATAACCACAGAACACATAAACATGCTATAACATGCATAAGATAAAATAAATGCGGTAAGTAAAACACTCCACATAAAATGCGCAAGTACGTGATGCATGTTCAATCAACGTGTCACACGCAACAAGAATCATGTCATGCAATATGCCCCTAGACCTATATGCAATGCATGATCCTGGGATTGACTAGATGCCTGTAGCTCGTACACTACAATCCACCCTGACCGATGCCCGTGGCCCGTACACCACGATCCACCACAACCGATGCCCATGGCCTGTACACCATGATCCACCATGACTGAGTACTCATGGCTCGTACACCATGATCCACTCCACTCGAACGTCTGAGACCCGTACATCTCAACCCACTCCAAATGCAATGCACGTGCCATGAATGCAACAACAAAGTCGTCTGAGGCTCGTACGCCCATCCTCACCATCTCCGGCACTCAATATTTGGTTTAGTAAATTTTAGGAATATTGAAAAGTTGTTATTGGCATCCCCTTATTTTTTCTTAACTTGTATTAATTTTCTACTAATTTTCACTATTTTTCCTTATTTAATTCTATTTATTACTAATTATTTTTAATTACTTACATTTACCAAAATTCAAAAATTAAGTGGAAATTATTTAATTTTAACCTTTTATATTTTCTAGAATTTATTTAGAATTTTCTAATAATTAAATATATTTTTCTGGAATTTTAAACTAATTTTAATTAATTATTCATTGTTTAATCATTTCAGAAATTAATTTCAGATATATTTTTTTTAATTTTCGGTTTGGGCTGGCCGGCTACCTGGTCTGGTACGCTGGCCATCCGGTCCGGTCCGGCAGCCAGGCCGGTCCAACAGCATTTTCCTTTTTTTTATTTTTTGATATTAAATTATATTTCAATCTAACCTTCATAAAATCTTCGTTTTAACTCCGATTGACCTCAAACAAGTTGCGTTGTACTAATTATAACGAGACTCATCTTTTGGAAGTAGACACATCAGCGCGTGTTCGGACGCGCCGTCAGGGCCGCGCATGGGCCCCACGCGCCACCCCCTGAAATGCGTCCGCCAGACCCGTTTTTTTGACTTCCAACCAAATCTCAACCTATTCCGGACTAGATGAACCTATTCTCAAGCCCAAACGCAAATTTTAAACAACTCCAATTATAAAAATTTCTAATCTTTTGGATTAATTTGGGGGTATTTTTAATCTAACAAAATCCTACCACCAAATCCATACACATGCACGCATGTAGAAGGCATAAGCAAATCATCTCATGCTTTTTCATATAAAATATATGCAAAATTAATATCTTAACCCAAAAAAACAACGAATCACATAAATATATCATCAAAGCATGCACGGATTATACCCGTTTGAGGAGGAAGAGGCACCTACCTGGATTGACGCTAACAACGAATAAACTAGACGGATTGAAACTCGGATTCGGGAACCGCGCTAGCCTTCTTCTTCCTTTTCCCTCCCTCTTTTTCTTCTCTCTTTTCCTTCTCTTTTCTTTTTCTCTTCCTTCTCCCCCTTACTGCCGTTCTTTTTCTTTTTTTTTCTCTCAAGAATGCGTTGCTTCCTAGGGCATAGGATTTGGAAGATTTTATTTTGGTTAGGGGAGAGATTTTAGGAATTTGATGAAATAATTTATGGGAATAGGATAGGGTACTTATCTTGAATGATTTAAATTAGATAATTTTCTTTCCTTTCATTTTATCTTTATCCTCTATTATCTATCGTTGTTATTATTATTATTATTATTATTATTATTATTATTATTATTATTATTATTATTATTATTATTATTATTATTATTATTATCATTATTATTATTATTATTATTATTATTATTATAGAAAAATACGTCTGTAACATCCTACCCACCTTACAAAAAGTTTCGTCCTTGAAACTTGACGTGCCTTATTCAAAGAACTGTGGATATCTCTCTCACATCTGCTCCTCGAGCTCCCAGATTGCCTCGCGCTCAGTGTGATTTGTCTATTGGACTTTAACATAGGGGATGACCCGGTGTCTCAGTACCTGGTCCTTTCGATCCATAATCCTGATATGAGTCTCCTCATAGGTCGTGTTCGGTCGAATTCTCAATGGTGGCGCATCTAAAACATGGCCCGGATCTGGAACATATCTCATCAACTGAGAAGCATGAAATACGATGTGAACCTGAGCCAATGCAGTGGGTAACGTTAATCGGTAGGCCAAGGTACCGACCCTCTCGAGTACCTCATATGGATCAATGCAGTGAGGCATCAACTTACCCTTCAAATCAAATCGTGAAACCCCCTTCATAGGCAACACTCTCAAATAAACCTTCTCGCCCACAGCGAACTCTAAAGGACACCTCATTGAATCTGTCCAACTCTTGCTTCTGTCTTGCGCAACCTTGAACCTATCACGTATCAACTTCACTTTTTCTCAAGTCTGTTCGACCAACTTTGGAACGGGTAATAGTACGCTCGCCAACTTCGTCCCAATGAACTGGGGACCTGCACTAACGTCCATAGAGCACCTCAAAGGATACAATGCCGATGGCACTGAGGTGGCTATTATTGTAGGAGAACTCAATTAACTTGATCATACCGTCCCAGTTCCCCTTGAAGTCCAATGTGCATGCTCTCAACATATCCTTTAAAGTCTGAATGGTCCTATCCGACTGTCCGTCGGTCTGAGAATGAACGCATTGCTCAAACATAGCTCTGTTCCCAACCTTCTCTAACAAATTGACCAGAATCGAGAGGTGAACCTCGAGTCACGGTCTGAAACAATACTAATTGGAACCCCATGAAGGCTGACAATATGATCAATGTACAGCATCACTAGTCTCTCTAAGGTCACGTCACTCGGCACAGGTAAAAAGTGAGCAGACTTCATCAATCGGTCAACAATTACCCAGATCATGTCATTACCGCTTCTTGTTTTAGGAAGCCCTACAACAAAATCCATCGTCATGTGCTCCCACTTCCAATCCGATATCTCCAACGACAACATCAAACCTCACAGCCTCTGATGCTCTGCCTTAAACTGCTAACAAACGAGGCATCTCTCAATGAACTCTGCGTTGTGTCTCTTCATCCCACTCCACCAATAATGTTTCTTTAAGTCATTATACATCTTCGTAGCACCTGGATGAATCGACAACTTCAAATTGGGTGCCTCCTTCAACGATTCCTTCCTCAGGTCCTTATCATCAGACACGCACAACCTTCCTTGGTACCCAATACTGCCATCATCATGTATCTGGAAGCCTTCCTTAATCTGCTCAATCAGGGATGGTGTAATAACTAAGGCCGCCAGAACATTAGCAGTGGAATCAACAATGTTAAGGTCAAACTCTGCCATCTCTTTCTCCAATAGTGTCTGTTTGGCGTGATTTGACTTTCTACTCAAGGCATCTGCAACGCGGTTTGCCTTCCCTGGATGATAACTAATGGTCAGGTTATAATCTTTCAGTAGCTCAAGCCATCTCCCCTGACACATGTTCAACTCTTTCTGTGTGAATAAATACTTTAAGCTCTTGTGATCAATGGAAACTTCGCACTTTACACCGTATAGATAATGGCGCCAAATCTTTAACGCAAACACCACCGCTGCTAACTCCAGATTATGAGTCAGGTAATTTTGCTCATATTGCTTCAACTGTCTCAAAGCGTATGCAATAACCTTATCACCATGCATTAATACGCATCCTAGCCCATTCTTCGAGGCATTGTTGTAGATGACAGACCCTTCAGTGGCGGAGGGTTGTGCCAACACTGGTGCAGTCGTCAACCTCTGCTTTAACTCCATAAAGCTCTTCTCGCATCCATATAAATTTAGTCTTTTTCTGAGTCAATCGACTCAGTGGCACCGCAATACTCGAAAAACCCTCCACAAACTTGCGGTAGTATCCATCAAGGCCAAGAAAACTGCGTACCTTAGTGACGTTTGTAGGTAGGAGCCATTCTGTAATCGCCTTTATCTTCTTTGGATCCACTGGAATGCCCTCCTCAAAAAAATCACGTGGCCCGAGAAGGTCACACTCTTCAACCAGAATTCGCACTTGCTAAACTTAGTGTACAACTTTTTCTTCCTGAGGATTTCCAACACTTCTCGCAACTGTTCAACATGCGTCTTCTTATTGGGTGAATATACCAAGATGTCGTCGATGAACACTAACACAAAATTGTCCAACTGCTCCCTGAATACTGTATTCATCAAATCCATGAAGGCTGCAGGTGCATTCGTCAGTCCAAAGGGCATTACAAGAAACTCGTAATGCCTATATCGAGTGCAGAACACCGTCTTTGCTATATCTTCCGCCTTAATCCTCAACTGATGGTAGCATGATCGAAGGTCAATCTTCGAGAACATCCTGGCACCTTCAACTGGTCAAATCAATCATCGGTCTTCGGTGGTGGGTATTTATTCCTTATGGTGATCTTATTAAGCTCACGATAGTCGATGCATAACCTCATGCTACCGTCATTCTTCTTCACAAATAATACTGATGCTCCCCAGGGCAAAACACTAGGCCTGATGAACTTTCTGTGCAGCAACTCCTGCAACTGCTCCTTAAGCTCTTTTAACTCCGCTGGTGCCCTCCTGTATGGTGCCTCTGAAATCGGTATGGCTCCGGGGATGAGATCGATATTGAACTCTACTTCTCTGCTCAGTGGTAGCCTTGGTAGCTCACCAGGGAAGACATCCTTAAAATTCGTACCACTGGAATATCCTCAATCGATAGAGTCTCAGCACTGACATTTAAAGCATAAACGAGAAAAACCCTTAGCTCATTTCATCAATGATTGAAAAGCATGTGTTGCGGTCATGTAGTTCTTCCTGTATGACTTCTTCAACTTGACATCCCATTGGAAGATGGTTTCTTGCTTATCCGGTGTCTGCACACTGACCTGTCTTTGGTGACAGTTGATGCTAACATAATATCTTACCAAGAAATCCATGCCCAGAATAATATCGAATCTTGCATCTGAATCGGAATCAGGGATGCCGAGAACTCCAGCTCATTAATCTCTAACAGTCATTCCTTGTAATGATAATGAGATACTAGCACCAATCGCTGACGGCTTGAACACGATAAGAGATCTCAAGCCGTTCTGGTAGAATACTCAAGTTCTTGACGAATCTCCTGGCAACAAAATAGTGGCTGGCACCACCTGTAACTACGTCTCTGACCTCCTATAGCTCAGCGTCTGCCATGACATACACACGAGCGTTGGTCTTCCTTTTTTCCTTTCTGCTGCATCTGACACAGTGGTGGAGGTGCTTGTGCCAGTGTAGGGCACTCTCTAGCGTAATATCCTTGTTTGCCACAGTTGTAGCAAACTTGTTGAGCCTCCAACACTGACCTTTGTGCAAACGCCCACACTGTGTACATACTGGGGATGGCGATCCAACTGCCTTGAGTGGCTGTGCCGTCGTCACTACGGGACCCTCAATCATCAATGGTCGAGACGCCGATCCCTGTCCCTGCTGTGGTGGTGTGAAAGATTGTCCGATCAGATGGCGGCACAAAATCTTCAGCCAACTCCCTGATCTCCCAGAACAGAACTCCTCTCGCGGTCTCTTAGCCCTGTCGACTGCTGCAACCCTCTCAAGATCACCCTCCAAGAATGGTACAACCACATCAACCTTCAGGCCATCCGGGACCTGCATCAACCTCAGCCGCTCAGACACATTCTTGAGCCAGATCTCTGTCTCCACTAGTCGGCTGGTACCCCTGAACATAGGTGTCCAGCAGTACTGCATCTTCCGGTAGAAAAATCGAAGCCCCTGGGGTGGTGGTGGTGGTGGCTGCTGCTACTGCTATTGCTGCTGCTGCAGGTGAGTCATCTGTATCTGCTGCTAGGCCACCAATGTAGTCTGCATGGCCAGGGTATCTACAAGGACCTGAGGAATGGTCCCCTGACCCTACTGATCATTCCTATCGTGTCCTCTGTTTTCAGCTGGAGGCTCGCATCGTGGAGGCATTGTCCGAAATTTGAGTCATGAGATGTGGACAGATTAATCAAGAATACGTTGAAGGATTGGACGCTTATAAAACGGTAATTAAACAAAGAAAGCTCACCATCGGCACATACCTCCCATAACCCGATCATAACTTAATTCTAAGATCATCGCTTAAGTCTACATTGTTTATTAGTGGTAAAATCGTAACTTATGTCTAAATGTTCTAATTAATCCTGTGTTTCTGAGGCGGATCTGAAGCCTCTCTCTGATACCACCTGTAGTGCCCCGCTCCCGAGCCCTAGCCTTGAGAACAGTGCACCTGCCGTATCTCGCTAAGGAGAATACAAAGCGTCGAATCAATCTCTTACTTGTCGGAAATGATGTAGAAATTTTTTTCACGGAAACGTAAATCATAACTTAAATTAAACTCGAATAATTGTTATTACATCACTGAATAAAAAGAAATTTGATAATAAAACAATAAAGAAGTCTGTGAAAATCCCCAAAAGATAATTAAGAACAGTCAGCTGCAGAGTCCCATTGTATCCTAGATGCAGCTATCAACCAACCCACTCTGCTATGTCCTTCCCGTCCTCAACGAAGATGCGTTTGTAGTCCTCATCTGGCTCACCTGGGAAGTAGGGGTGAGTGACAGAAATCACCCAGTGGATGCCCTCCTCAAACAAACACAAAACGTGCATACTGAAATGATATAACCACATAACACATAAACATGCTATAACATGCATAAGATAAAATAAATACGGTAAGTAAAACACTCCACATAAAATGCGCAAGTACGTGATGCATGCTCAATCAACGTGTCACACGCAACAAGAATCATGTCATGTAATATGCCCCTAGACCTATATGCAATGCATGATCCCGGGATTGACTAGATGCCTGTAGCCCGTACACTACAATCCACCCTGACCGATGCCCGTGGCCCGTACACCACGATCCACCACAACCGATGCCATGGCTCGTACACCATGATCCACCATGACCGAGTACCCATGGCTCGTACACCATGATCCACTCCACTCGAGCGTCTAAGACCCGTGCATCTCAACCCACTCCAAATGCAATGCACGTGCCATGAATGCAACAACAAAGTCGCCTGGGGCACGTACGCCATCCTCACCATCTCCGGCTGTTGTTATTTAGCTTCCCCTTATTTTTTTTCTTAACTTGTATTTAATTTTCTACTAATTGTTTACTAATTTTCTCTATTTTTTCTTATTTAATTCTATTTATTACTAATTATTTTTAATTACTTACATTTACAAAAATTCATAAATTAAGTGGAAATAATTTAA